>JANTNU010000005.1:31623401-31636181 GCA_024752395.1 Erythroxylum havanense | reverse complement strand
TCAGTCAGTGTTCAGTGGGGACGCGTCAGGGATTTCTCCCCTCGGGCTCGTGGCCCGGTCAGTACAGTGTTAGAGCTCGAGGCTCTTTTTAGTGGTATTAGCAACTTGGGACATATATTCATTATCTGATCATGCATTTATGCATGCAATGCAGTGCTCAGTAATTCAGTGTATGGCTAAAAAGCCCAGTATTGCATTTCTCAAAATCATACAGTAGTTGCATTTCTCAGTGTCATGTAGTAGTCCAGTCCAATATAGTAAAAGCATGTCATTCAATCACGTACATTTCAGTAATCATGCAATTTCACATTGGCAAGTATTTCACATTGAGCAATTAGGCATTCATGAATTTGAGGAATCAACTAGGTTACTCACCTGTAACTTCCGAGCTACTGCCTGGAAGTTTCAGCAATGTCCGTGAAATGACGATCCAACGGCGCCTCTATAACATTAAAATATAGTCCCATTACTAGATACTCAATTGAACAACTCAGTGATGCATATGTCTCTATGAAATTATGTACAATGCATGTTCACGATTTCCGGTGCTAAAACTCAATTTCGATATCCTATGTCCAATTCTTACTCGTCGTTCAGTCAATTGACAATAATTGATCCAATCCTAAAATTCAATTCAATTTCCTCAATTCATACTTCCTATAACAATTCCCTATTCATTGGATCAAAACTTTTATTAAAAAACCCAATTAAACTCCAATAGTCTCAATTTAATACTTAGGTCACACTATGAACTATAATTGACCTTATTCTCTAAGAATCAATACCATTTAAATTAAATTCCAATCCTCAAAATTATCCTCAATTTTTGACCTCTTTCTCTAGTCCATAACGAATCAGGAATCACCTCAATTGGAGTTCTACACCAAAAGATATGCCCAATAAACTAAAATTAATTCCATCAGAAATTTGAAGCTCGCCGTGACGAAGGACCTCTCGTCGCGGCGTATAAGGCTCGCTCGCCGCGGCGAACATCATCCAAGAGACGCGCCGCGACGAAGGGGAAGGGACCCCTCACGGTGAAGATTCGCGCGCTCGCCGCGGCGTGCCGGTCTGCTTGTCGCGGCGAGCACATAATTGTTCATCGCGGCGAGGCCACCTGCAGACGTCGCAACGTGCGGGCGACTTCTTCTTCTCCGATCCGATTTTTTCCGCCATTAACACACTTAAAACTATCATTAACTCACTTCCAACTACCCTATCTAACTCATTAAATACCATAAATGCATCCTAAAACCATAAATAACAACATTAAACCATAAAACTTACCAAAATCAACGATCAATGCCGAAAACCCTAAACTTTAAAACCAACGATCTTCACCTTCAAACCTCAATCCAACTTCATCTTCCACAATAAACACCTCAAGCTAGCACAAGGGGAAGATCCAGTAAGAAAACAATCGAAAACTCACACCAATGGGAAAGAATCGAAGACTCACCATGGGAAGGGAGAAGAAGAAACGATTTATGCCTTAGGAATTTTCCAATTTCATAACCTAGGTATTTATAAACATCAGTCCTCCAAATCAGTTCAAATTTCAGTCTCTAAATTTCAATGGCTCGACATTTTTATTTCCTAACAGTATAACTCTAATTTTTCATTGTCATTTGACAATTCTGTCAGTACTATACAGTCAATCGGTCTGTCACTCCAAAATTTTCGGTCCGGCCATTTTCTCCCAAATTTTTCGAAAATTTCCTGTAAGCCACCATCAATTGCCAGTCACTCTTACACTATTCTAAATCAATCATTCGAACCCAATTACTTCCAATTCTCAATCAGTTGCAATCCAGTCAGTTCAGTCAGTTCACAATCCAATCAATTAATGCTCACAATTCAAATATCGGAAAATCATGACTGCATGTACCTATAGATAAATAAATAAATAAATATGCAAGAAATCTATTCCTCTGTGATCAGAGGCCAGTGGCATGCTCAGTCAGTGAATGTAGTAAAACCTATCAGTCTGACTCAATATTACCAGAATATCCTTGCTAGCAATAACGGGATGTTACAAGTAAACTCAATTTTTTTATTTAGCCAATAATTCCCGCTTTCTTTATTGACAAGCATTTTATACCATCGCTAAAGTCCATCGCAAATTTTTCCGGGATGATTTTTCTTCGTATTTACTGATGGATATTACTACCACTACTAAACAAAATTTTTCAGTCAATGTTACTGACATAAATTAATTTTCCGTCAGTAATTTGTAACGGTTTCGTTTTTGTCAGTAATTTTTTATTGCTAATTTCTACTTTTCTTGTATTGAAAGCACTAACTGAATGCACTAAAGACAAATTAATCTCAAGTGAACCAACTCACAATTACGCAAAAAACTAGTAGATTTTAGGATGATTGTGGCATAAGGAATAGAAAAAAGAACATAAAAGAAATGATAAGGGTGGCAAGATAATGACTTATTGCGCTCAAAGAACAAAATATACATTTCAAATTGCATAAAAATATAACCACCTTATATTCGAGTGTCATAGTGTTGTTGAAATTGAACAAATTATCATTTACACTTTTATTCCTTTTTTTTTGTTTTCTTTTCTTTTCTTCTTTTTTTAACTATAAATTAGAACTTTAACTAGAAAATGGATAAAAACTACTAGAACATCCTCCAAAATTCAAACGAACCTTTCTATAAATAAAATGAACAAAGAACAAAAATAGACACTTTGACAATGTTTGAGATGTATAAAATGTAAAGAGACTCGGCACATAAGGAAACAAGGAATTTCGAACAAATAAAGAACAAAAAGATGAATCTAACTAGAAAATGAAGAAAAGAAACTTTGAGAAAAATGTGAGATCACAAATAAACAAGGAAAACAAAAGAAAATATTTTTCTATAAATAACTCAAAAAGGATAAATCCAACCTAATTTAGAGGTCAAAACTCTTATACCAGCTAATGTGAACCCCAAAAGGACAAAGCCTTGATTCCTAAAATAAGCAAGAACAAATTTTACCCCAAAAAAGCCAAACCAGGATAAGTACAATGAAAACTTGAACTCAATCTTATGAAGAAGCATGAACCAAAGTTAAAAGAAGGATATAGAAGCCACACTTTAGAAATAGATGAGAAGGGGAGCGATAAGATGGGTTTTTAATGCCATAAGATTGAATTAATCTTGATAAGTTCCTAATTTCAACAAATAACACAAGAGAAATTTTCTCTTAATTTTCTTAAAATGACAAGTATGATTTTTAAGTATAATACCATGCCAATTTATACGCTCCCAATAATTCTTAGGAAAAGGGGAACAATTAAGTCTTTTGCATGACCAAGAATACCTAAAAGCTTAAATATTACCTAGAAACTCAAAGAAGAATGCCTAGAAACTCCATTCTGCCTCGAAAATCCATACAAGAAAATTTAGGTGCATTGTTCTAGACATTTATAACCCATTTAACTTAAAAAGGAGTCTATTAAATACTTAAAGCATGTGAACGACATGTTGGCATCCTTTTACATCTTTTATGCTTATTTTGGTCCAAAATCACTTATTTAGCCTAAATCTCTTGAATCAACAATGTAGTGCTTCCTTGATCTTTTTAGCTCTTGATCTTATAATTGGACCATTTGGAATGTGCAAAAGTCATTGGCAACTTTTTGTGCATATTCTCATCACTTGGCTCAACACTTGAATTAATACAATTTGGTTGAATTATTCTAGTGCGTTTCTTGACTGTGATATTGTTCAAAATATTAGGTTTATCTGTATTTTGTATCACATGTGGGTCTAATTAAAATAACCACTCTAGAGACTCTCACTAAGGGTTGTTGTTGCTATTGTTGAATTGCATAAGTAATATGATAAGTCAAACTATGCAAATTATCAAAAGAATATTGTTTTGAGGTTGTAAGCATATATTTTTGGTAGGTGACAGTGTCATCCAATCTACAATGTGATGTCTAATCTACAATGTGAGAATAAAGTTTACCAATCCACATTTTCTATCTCGTATGTAAGTGAATCCATAAGGAAATAAAGATAATAAGAAAAACATTATTTATATGTCTATTTAAATGTAAAATTAAGTTTTTTAATTATATATTATTATTTAGTTGACTTATAAAGAATGACTAATATATTATGTTTATTGCTAAACCAAAGTGACAAATACATAATTTTCCTATGTCTTAGAATTTTGGTGTGGGAATTGCACATATAAGAGATTATGGTAATTTCATGAGTATATGCTTTTATGCACATTTAAATATTGTTGCTAATACACATGATTTGCGGTGGAAATAATTGACCAAGATATGAAAGTACCTCAGATATTGAGTGATATCAAGCGACTTCAATTCGTTAAGCCATCAATACCTGCATCCTACAATAAAAATTTAAATTAAAAATGCACATAAATCACCATTTAATGATTAAGATTATGTTGTGGATTGTTATTTCACAATTAATGTAAAGATTATTTCTAGCATGTTATTCCAATTTATTTTAATTTGAAATTTATTGTGAATTTTTGCAATTGTTGTTTGAGTTTAGATACTTGAAATAAGTTTTAATAGCTTTTAAATTTTCCAACAGGTTAAGTTTCCCCAAAAATATGTTTGTTGGAAAGAAATAAAATGTGGAACTTATTGGCAAATAGCCCATTTTACTATGGTCAATTGTAAGTTGTTTCCGGAATAATTGAAAAAGGCAGTGCTTAGGAAATTATTTAACATTATCATCTATCTTCCATTAATACATTTCCTCCAATTAAACATTGTAACTAACAAATTTAATTTTTTTTAGTCAAATGTTTAGATGCCATAATGATGTGTATGAAAATGCACATATTTTATTAAGTATTTTGCTTGATTTTGACTTCAAATTACCTTAGTTTTTGATATTTTTCAAGAAATTACACTAACATTTGAATGATATGATTCAAGAATTGGGGGCCATTTCAAGTAGAACCCAAAAAACAATTCACAATATTCAGTTGAAAATGATCTAGCCTACACCCTTATGTTAGCCCAAGTGACACAAACTAAGCTATGGTCATGCGTGTGACCATATGCAAATTAAAGGAGAAATAGGAAGATACTTATTTCATTGACACAATTATACCAAATATCGTATCCATTACTCAGAGGAAATGGTTAGATCCTCGGTTTAATGACATCATAGTAATAGAAATTGTAGAGAAAAATAGTGAAATCTATGGTTTGGGCCACGATGGTACTCATATTGTATCTGAAGTAGAGCAAAACATATTTAGGTGTTAAAACCCTAATCTTAAGAGGACTTTAGCCAACTTTTGGAAAAAATGCACAAAAGAGATATCTTTTTCTCTCTAAAAGTTAGGGTTAGTCATTAAGATGCTCCTAAAATCCTAAAGAACATTTTCTCAGTTGTTTTTTGCCAGAGAATCAAGACCTAAACATCATTTCAATTGATGAGGGAATTAAGAGCCATACATCATCTCAATATTTCAATTGACATAGTGAGAAAAATCAGCAATGGGTATGTGTTAACTTGAAGTGAAGACGACCCAGCTGAAATTAAAGACTCACCTACACACTCAACATCAATCCAACTCATGTGGGATAACATTAATGGACATATTAAAAATATCATGGTATTAAGGAAAGTATAAGAGTGTTTCAATATTATTGCACAATTATTAGACCAATTGGAGGAGCAATTGTCTACTCGTCTTCTAGACAAAGGACAACCAAAAGACCACCACATCTTTCATAAAATTAACTTTTCATAGTATCCATTGTCGTCAATATTCCGAACAAAACGGCCTGGAGTTTTACCTGTAGTGTTGCCTTCTGACATACTTGGCTAAAATTTCAACACTGTCAATGTACTTATCACTTTGTTTTTTTTCTCCCTACATAACCGAAATTATATTGTTTTGTCACCAAAATTAAGCATATGATGCTCTATTCCTCATTTCTACTTAGAAAATATTCATCTTCTTCCTCATCACACTCAATTTTGTAGAAATATCTACTATCCTTATACCTAATTCTTTTACTAAATCTGTATTTCATTCATTTAACCCTCGTAATTTATTCAATCGACCTTAATGACACACTAATGTTCTATTGTTAAATGTTCCTTTCTCATCTTGCTCTCCCCCTTTATGTTATACCTTGCGTACTTAAGGTATAAATTAACTATCAATTCTGGATTTTGAACTTCATTCCAATTTCAGTTACTACCTTTACCCCAATGTCCTCTACCTCCCTGCATGAGATCCTCACGTCCTCTATTTCATTACTCATCCCCGTTACACCCCTATATTATACCACAACTATTACAACATTATTAAGAAAATATCACTTCACTACATAAAGTATACCACTAGATAATATTACAGATATTAACAAATGTTAAATAAAAATCAGTACATATACTAAATAAATGGATAAGTGTCAAACTGAAATTTCAAAGACATTAAATGGATAAGTGTCAAACTGAAATTTCAAAGACATTAAATGGATAATTGTCAAACTGAAATTTCAACTTTGAAACATGACACTAGATATGCTTTCTCATCCTTCTTTTCAAACTATTTTTCTCTCCTTCCTACACCAACTTCCAGTCTAAACAAATACCAAGTAAGTTAAACAAGATTTTATGTTACAAATTACAAATAATTTACAACAAAAGTATCTAAAACTCTACATCTCATTTTTCATAGCAACATTACCACTTCTCATTCATACATTTATATGCAACTCTTAAAATTTTATTATTCCAAAATTATTACAACTAATACATACATGTTTTCATGTTGGACTAACACTTGTAATACCTAAATGTAATTATTTTACTTCTATTATCTACCAAGCAAACACTCAATAATTAATAATAGGTGACAATAGCAGAAGACACAAAAAGAACTTCCAAATGTTTGCTGCAAATTGAAGATGGAGGTTAGCAAAGTCAAGTTTCTAACAAAATGATGAATGTGATTGGTGGACCGAACAAGCAAGCTTTCCTTATAAGAGACTGACTTTTGTTTTTTGCATATTTGTACTTAACATGTTAATTACAATTTTGTCCGTTAACTAATACTAAAATAACATGAGTAGTATCATAATGGTTTAATAAGTTCTAATCTTAAGTGGCACCAAGCAAGTACACTGGGTCCTTAGTTAATCATATTGAATCTCACATGATTCAGAACGACCAAAAATTTTGTAGCGATTGTCTGCAACGTTGTCATAAACAAAGTCCCTTAGAAACCTGCAAGCAAATCTAAATTATAAGGTCAACTTTCCCTGTTTATGAAATTGCAGAAGAAATTGAAATTATTACTTACAAAGGCACAAACTTTAAGAAAACAGCTAGCTGAGGAAAAGGCAAATCTATGTATTCCATTATCTTAAGCACCGCGTCTGACTTGATAAATGATCTGCAGTTCACCTCAAGGCCTTAAATTAGAGTGTCTGGAAGTTAAATTTGATAAAATTCTATTCTCCTTCCATTGAATTTCTCTGTTTGTATGTTAATCACATACCTATCTTTCTCAACAAGTACAACGCTTGAGATATCATCAGGAGCTCTTCCTGATCTTCGGAGCAAGTTTTTTCCAGCCTCACTCTGGAGAGCTTCAAACCTAATTCTCCTATCCAGCTCAAAATCAACAAACAAGTAGACAACCTTCTTAGAGGATAAATCAAAACAAAAATCATTATTTATAAATAAATATTTGCAAACAAATATCAACTTAAGCTATGATATCGTCTTTAACAAATGGCTATCAGGACACATCAATTATCCATCAGAATAGATAAAAAGGACAGCTGATCACGTCCAAACTCAGTCAATTATCATACTGTAGTTCCTAGAAAGATTGTCATATCTACCAGAAGAAGAGTATAGACCAACTATATTGTGAGCATACCTGCTACCATCATTATCACGAACAAACTTCACACCCCCATTGCAAAGGTTGCACACACCTGCATGCCCATAAAACCATAAGAAGAACAAATAGAAAACGGGAATTCACTTTTCAATCGGTAAACGGGAATTCATCTTAGGATAGAATTTACCGTCGAACAACATAATGGGTCTAGAATCACTCTGGAAATAGCTATTAGTTGCCTGCACCCAGTCCACAGAATTGTCTTTGCCATGTGATGATGATGATAGAGTTGCAGATACTCCGAGCCGCCGTCTGTGATGAGGTGTGGGTGTGACGCCAAGCCCTGCGTAAACCGCTAGAGGAAGGACCGACATATTTGTATGGAAAAATCTCAAAGAGTTGTGCTGTTTTTGAGGTATTATTGAATGGCTATTGGAAACGTACGAGTAGAGTGGTGACGTGGAAGTTTCTTCTTCCTCTGCTAATGAAATATTTAAATATTTTATAAAACCACGTCAGGAAGAAAATGATATAGTTAGTTCTCGTGGAGCCTTAGAAGCAGGTCGCTGTCCCAAGGTCTCTCTCTCCTCAGTCCTCTTCCCATCTTAATTTCTCCTCGTTCTCAGGTCTGTCAATGATCTTCCTCTTTACTTAATTTTGATTGCTTGACTTGCCATTATGGTTTTTCGTGTTATTGGCCTGTTAATTTTAAATGATGATCTATTGAATTGAATCGGTGTGTTGGCTTTGGGATTTGGTTGTATTGGTCTGTGCAGGGTTGCCCAGGGAGAAAAGGAAACGAACAAAAAGAATAAAGGGAAAATGGGTTTCATCGGAGACACCGTTGACTCGATCAAGTCCATCCAGGTCCGGCAGCTCCTCACTCAGGCTGTCAGTCTGGGTAAGTTTATACCTTTTGTGTACAAGTTTGAGGAAAGCCATGGTCTATGATATAGGAGGCCTTTTATCCTGTAAGATGTAGGGATTACTTTGGCCATGGGGTTGTTCGATTTTCTGCAAACTAGCTATATCCATATATTTTCACAAAGGTTAATTAGCCTAATGCATCTGGCATTGCATCCAATGAGCCTTAAAGACTCGTTAAAACTAAAACGTGGAACTCTGTCAGTACTGCTGATAGTATGTTTCTGTCTCGGCCTCGTTGGTATACCTTCACCTTAAGTCGCTTCCTCTTTGACGTTTTTCTAGTTTAAATTTTAACTTATTCTCTTGAAATAATAATGCAAGATCAACACTTCTAAAGAAGTGATCTTGGAGTATTTGATTGTATCCTATCTATCGGAGTATCTTGTCTCCTGAGTCATCTGCTGTGGATTTCAGGAATGATTGTCACTTCTGCACTAATAATATGGAAAGCATTGATGTGTATAACCGGCAGTGAGTCTCCTGTGGTGGTTGTTCTTTCTGGTAGTATGGAACCTGGCTTTAAGAGGGTACGAGAAACTTTTCCATGTATAGTTCTTACATTTACTTCTGTATATTTAGTTTAAGTAACTAGCTATGCAACATAAGTAGGGAGTCAATATGTTGTTTTTGTTACGAAAAACTTTTCCATCTATGTTAAGTATAGATCTTATATTTACTTCTATGTATTTAGTTTAAGGAACTAGTAATGCGACATAAGTAGGGAGTCAATATGTTGTTTTTGTTAATTATGTTGTTGATAAGATTATGAATCCCATGAAATGATATGTACATTCTGACATCTTTATTTACAGGGAGATATTCTGTTTTTACACATGAGTAAAGATCCTATTCGCACAGGGGAGATTGTTGTTTTCAATGTTGATGTAAGCACACTCTCTATTTCTAATTTTTTGCTCCTGCTTTCTTAAATCATTTTGTTGTGTTGTCATGTTGATTTACGTTTGGTGATTTGCTGGCTCTTAAAATTTCTTATACTAGAAACATGTTTCCATCTTAGCTAGTGCAATTTTTCTTGTTCTATTTTAAGCTTTGTTTCTTTCAGAAGTAAGCCTTTAGACCATTTTCTACTGATAAAGTACGTTAAATAATGTTCAATTAGTAAAGAAACTGACTCCAAACATGTAGTGATGATAGCATTTGATTTGCCTTTGGCATGGCTAATGGAGCATAGCAAATATTCTTTTCATGGATCAACTTCTTATCTCATGTGATTTATGTGTTGCAAAAGCTTTACTTACTGCTTGAAATAGACAAAGGAAGAGTGAAAATTCGGCATGGATTTCCTGTTACTATTGTTTTAATGGCCACACTGTTCTCCCTCTCATGGATATGTTTGAATTAGTCATTGTGAGTGTTGATGATATCAGTTGCATTATATTCAGTGAACTCTTACTTATATCAATTTCTAGTTAGGACCTCATAATTTAGCATTTGACTTCTTTTTTTTTGGCATATGAACTGTTCCTCTTGGTCTTCCAGTATTCGTATGGTGGCATGTTATTGAGTTTATCCTTGGATGTTTTTTCATGTTATTTAGTTAGCTTTTGTTCTGATTACATTTCTTCTAAAAGATGCCTGTTGCTAATTGTTGATCAGGGTCGTGACATTCCAATAGTTCATCGTGTGATTAAGGTATGGTTTTACTGCCTTACCTCACTTACTGCCGATTCTTTTTTAACACAACTTTTGATAAGTTAGTGAAACCAATAAAATTCAAATAATGCGTATAAACTTGCAATTCTTGTTGGTTTGTTTGCTGTGAAGGGTGAGAGGAAGGGAGGTTTCTTGTTATATGCATTGAAGAGTTACCAATAGGGCTCTTATCATACTCTTTATCTTTAGAATAATCATTGGTTCGTGAAAATTGGCAGGGGAAATTGAAGAAGGCATATTTTATGCCCTGCATTCAGTTGCATCATAGTCAATGTATTGTGATTCTTTCATTTAATTGACTTGGCAGGTCCATGAAAGGCAAAATACTGGGGAAGTGGAAATCTTAACAAAAGGTACTAGTCCTTGATGTGAAGATTGATTCCTTCAACTTTAGAAAGGTTCTTTTATGTAAATGTCTCATTAAATGTCACGTTTAGTTTATGCCTGTTGGTGCATATTGTTAAAATTTGTAAGTTGACCAACTTTGACTTTGATCGCATTGTATCCTTTTATTTACTTCTAAGGGGATAATAATTATGAGGATGACAGACTGCTATACGCACAAGGTCAACTTTGGCTTAATCGGCACCACATCATGGGTCGTGCCATTGGGTAAAATTCTTAAACAAACTCGACATTTGATATTGGAATGTTCGTTCCAAGAATGCAGAGGTTCTCATGTCAATTAATCCCATTTTTGTAGGTTCTTACCATATGTTGGTTGGGTGACCATTATCATGACTGAAAAGCCTATCATCAAGGTTTGCTTCTTTGTGAAAATTTTCTGGATTTGATTGATTTTCAAGTGCCACTTTTACCTTGATTCTGTTTATCTTCCTTTTACAGTATCCCTGATTCTCTTGTGCCATATTACACTTCTGCATCCTCCCAAATTTTATTGCTTACCCTCTCCTTTTTTTTTTTAAATCTATCTCCATATTGACTAAAAATGTCTTTTATTTTAACTCTTTTAATTTCGTTCTCATTTTTTTCATGCTTGAATCTGACATAAGAAAATGCTGACTTTGTATGATGCTTGTAGTATATTCTTATTTGTGCACTGGGATTACTTGTCATAACGTCGAAGGACTGAAGCTTGAAGCAAAACCAAGGTTCGACGACATTCAAACTAAAATGTCCGAGTAATGCTTACGTGCACTACTGTGCTAGAATCTCACAGTTAGTTATCCGTTTTTGTATGCTAGATGAATGAAATAGACTAACTTGATAAATTAAGCTTCAAGAGAAGATTATACATGAGTAGCATCAGAAACTTGATTATGTTTTGATGTGATCCATCTCCGTTCAAAGTTTCTGTTTGTTCATTAACTCGGTTAGAATAGTAGACCTGCAGTTACTACCAATTAAAGAAAGCTAAAGGAAAAAAAAAATCTGAGAGTGGATTTAAGTTGAAGTTCATACCACAATTGGTGTTTGAAGCATATATATATATATATATATATATATTTGGTTCATAGTTTTACTTCCCTATCCTTTCTTTGCAGAATCTCTAACCAATGAATTTTAACCGAAATTCCTGAACTAGTAAACTTTTATGAAACCAATGTGGAGTTTCATAATCTAAAAATATGGTGCTGGTCTTGTCATACAAATCTGAGACCTGTTAGTTGAAGGAGCTTAAAGAAGTTAACTAGCTAGCTTTTGTTTCAATTGAGAGCAAGGAGCTGAACGATGTCTTCGGTCCTTTTTGTTTTTGTTTTTTTAATTTTTGGTCTTCTTCACTGAAGATAGCAGCCAGTGATAAGTTTGGTTGCTCCTTATAGATGGAAAAACACGTTCGAGTTTTGGGAATGGAAAAATCTATTTGGCCAGCATTTTATTTTTTACGGACTGACCCGATGTGAGCGGGGATTAGTCTAAGAGTGACTGACTTAAAGATGCATTCTCATGAATTGAGACCCTCTTAGAATATCTCGTAGATTTACCAAAAAAAAAAAAAGGCCTAAATGGATCCACGAGAGGGTTTGGACCAAAAGGTTAAACCGCATTGGCAGCTATGGATAAACTAGAGTTTTAATAAAAAGAGACTTTATTTAGTTGCTTTGTTACTGTCTTTTGGTACACAGATTATTTTTTATTTTGCATATTGAGTTTTGAGTTGAAGGAACTCAATATGTCCACTCTGCGGGCAAACATTTGTCATCCTCCTTCTCGGGCTCAATTGTCTCTCCCTTCACTGGAAACTTTCTTCCCCGACCTCTAGCGTTCTTCCCACCTGTATCAATGAAAAATCAAATGCATGTAGCCATCAACAATGTTAGTGAAGTAAACAATATGGCACGCGAGCATA
>JANTNU010000005.1:31574595-31584764 GCA_024752395.1 Erythroxylum havanense | reverse complement strand
TTAGATTTGAGATTACCTAAGTATCTCATGTGACAATTACTATCGTTTAATGTTACTTATGATCTATTCTATTTAGGATAGCTTAGTTGTTAATACTTGAAAACAATATAAACCTTATAAAAATAATTGAGTAAGTCAACAAAAATTTTGTCACTTTAAAACAATTAGGGAGAATGTTTCACTGTTCTTGAATATTATTAGTTATTTAATGAATTCTTTTGCTATAATAAATTGACATTTGAAAGGTGTTTTCAAATATTAATTATAAATTAATTACTAATTAGTAAGAAAAAAATAATTGGATTTAAAAGAGTTGACAATTCTATACTCAATGTCTAATTGAAAAATTGAGTGATAAAATAATTAAATTATATATCATAACTATGTATGGATGAGTTAAGTTAAACTACTTTGATATTCCTAATATTTGGATAGTTATCAGATGTTGCTAGATGTTAATCTTGATTTATGAATATAAAATTTTAATTGAAGAATTAAAGATAAATTAAAGAAATTTAATTCTAATTATGAATTATAATCATAATCATAATTTATAATTATTACCAATATATTAGGAACCTAATAGGTCACATATAAAACAACAGTTAGAAAGAAAAATAATTTAAATTAAGTCAGACTTAATTGTAAAATTTGCAAAACTTAGAAAAATTAAACATGAGATATTTGATTTTATTAAATTAAATTATAATTATAATTGAAGTTAGACTTTAATTATAACTAGGGAGTTTAATTTTAATAAGAAAGAAACTCTATTGACTGACTCTATAAATAGGAGGAAGGCATAAGGGAGCTGGTACTCCTATTTTTTCCTCTCAAATAATTTAAGTTAATTTTCTATTTTCCTTGAATATTATTAATGTCTAGACACATTGACAGATTATGGTTGACAGTTCAAGAAGAATTTTTTGTAGAAATCTAAAACAAGTTTTTAAAATATAAATCAATTATTATTTAATCTCTTATTTATGATTTATGTTTTTCAATTTGTTCAATTAAAAATATCTAATCAGGAAATTATAAAAATTTATTTTCCGTTGCACCTCTTGTTTGATCATAATTAGTTTCCTAATGGCATTATTAGAGTCTCATTTAATTGTTTAACTTGACTAAAGTTACTTAATTGTTATTGGTTTAATACTATTTTATAATTTTAAAAAATTACTTGAAATAAAACTTGATATTAATTGATAATGGTACTGTATCATACTAAAACCAAATCTGATACTGGTATCAGTACAGTTACGATATTCATAACATTATAAGTCACCCACATGATTTTTTCTTTAATAAATCAAAGGATCCAATTAAATTCAAGATTCCTAATTATTTCTCAATTATATCAAAGACTATAAATTTAGGAATAATAAGACCAAAACTACACAAAATCTTTATCATGTGATTGAAGAGTTTGAAGGTGATGTCATGATGACTTTTTCTAAAACGATGTTATATAATTCAAAAGTAAACTATGCTTATAAATATATGAAGCTTAATAAGACTCAAAGTTAAATGGAAACTATTTGATCTTCTATCATTCGAATGGTAAATTAGGGATTTAAAGATTAAATCTCAAAATCTCAACAAAAAAAGGTTCTAATAAAAAGGTCAAACTAAATTTATCTCTATTTATTGTAATTTAATGTTTTATACAACGATTATATTATAAATTTTAATTAGAGTTAAGTTTTAATTAGTTGTAAATTTGTCTCTATTTATTATTTCCATTTATGTTTTTAGTTCTTGAGTTTTTAGCTTTTAATTTTAGTTTTAAGTTTTTTTCGACACGTTGGATCAAAGGTAGTGTGGAGCTTTGTAAGAAAGTGAGTCATGAAGTGAAATAGAAAATTAAAGCCTTGCTTGAAGAGTATCATTACAAGAAAGATAGAAGGCAAAGATTGAATTACAAAATTGGTAATAGAAGTATATTTTCTAGTGGTTAAGATGATATTGGAGATATTGAAGGTGGTTTTCCTTAATAATAAGAAGGAAATATTGCACCTGTTGTGAGAAGACACGTGTTTAACTTTTTTACACTACAAATAACTCCTAGAACTTAGGCTTCAATCTGTAGTGGTTTACAATCTAAAGAATTGACTCATAATGTGAACATGACCATGACTAAATAGTGGTATGATTCAAACATATCAATCAATGTTGCCTAGTTTTATTATTAATAGCCTATGATGGATACTATTGCCTCCTATAGTCAAGAATATAAAGCTTCTTCAATTGATTATTATAGAGGTAAACTTATGAGTAGTTCTATTTACGAAATAAATAGTAATTTGAATGAAATAAATAGTACTTGGGCAACTTATGGGTGTTCATTTATGTGATGGTCGGTAAAATAGAAGACATGAGCCTATTATCAATTTTTTGTTTATTTTGCTAAAAGGACTATAATTTTTAAGTTTATTAATGCATTTGGCCTTGTTAGAAATATTGATACTTTGTTTCAGATATTTAATGAATTTGTGAATGAAGTTGGGCTAGAAAATATTATTTAGTTCATTACTGACAAAGATTTTGCTTACATAGCAGATTAAGAAAATATTGCAAAAATTTTTTATTGGACTCCTTATGCTATATATTGCATTAACCTAATGTTAGAAAAATATAGGAGAAGGGACCAACTTAATCTATAATCGTGTATAAGTCTTGAATTTGATAAGAAAGGATTTTACTATTAGTAAAAATTTGCGTCGTTTTATTATTACAAGATTTGTGACTAATTTTTATCACTTTAGTGTTGTTTTGTTTTAATGAAAAAGGAGTTAAGAAAAAAATTTACAAGTTAGTTGCATCTTAGTATGCCAAGTATAATATTGGAGTGGAGGTTTATCGAATTATACTTGAAGATCATGAATTTTGTTCTCAATGTCAATTTGTAATCCAAGCTTCTAAGCTTTTAATGAGAATACTTCGTCTGACTAATAGTGATGAAAATAATGAGTTATTTTTATTATGCTATGGAGAGTGCTAAGGAAGCATATAAGGCCAATATGAAAATAGATCTTCTTTGTACATACCTTATTTTGAAATCATCAATGAGAGATGAGAAAGATAACTTTATTCACTATTGCTTGCATATGAAGCATTTTTGAATCCTAGTGTTTATTTTAGATCAAGTTTACAAAGAAAGTTGAAATCAATATAGGAATATTATTAACCATTACAACAATTGTTGCCTATGAGATGATGCAAGATCTCCTGAGCTCACAAATGAAGGTCTATAAAAATGCTTCTAGTGATTTTAGGATACCTATTGTATTCATCAAAGGGACAAACTTAATACAGATATATATTTTTACTTTTGTTACTTATTGAAAATTAATCATCACTTTATTTTTTATAAGGTTAATTTTGTTGTCTTAAAATTGCTTAGGGGGTCAATTCGAAAGTGGTATTCTAGAATTACAAACCTTTGCACGTCAAATTTGGAGTTAACGTGTGAGTGCTAGAGGGTATGAAAGGAATTAAAACATGTTTGAATCCATCTATTCCAAGAAAAGGAATATATTGGAACACAAAATATTGAACAATTTGATCTTTGTTTGATATAATTTAAAGCTTAAAAAAAGGTATGTTATTATCATTATTAAATTTAATTTATTTTTTGTAATTTAATTTTATTTGTTTACTAAAACTCTTAATAGAATAACTAGTTTTGTAGATTCAGTTTACCTTTATTATATCAATCTTTTACAATATTGAGTTTATGAGAAACTGAATTTGATAGATGAGAGTAACTTAGAAGATAATCTTAAATAAGAAAGTATTCACATATCATTTAGTGCAATAAATTTTAATATTAGTGATGATGAGAATTCTCTTAATGATGATAATTTTGTATCAAATAAGAATTAAGGTCAACAAAATTTGAGTGGATGTTTGATTGAATAAAGTTCTAGGTTTTTATTTCCTCTTTTCTTTTAATTTCACTTATGTTTGATGCATATGTTAAATTCTATATATGTTATATAAATATAAAAATTTTAACTGTGATATTTTTATTTCAAGTTTTGCTTTTAGTTGGTTGTGTTCCTCGGCATGAACTCATTATAACAATTATGGTTGCAGAACTTTATTGTTCTTTTTATTTAATATTTTGATGTAATTATTCTTTGTTATATGATGAAATTATAACATTTTAAGTACTTTGTATTATCCTTAGTTTTGTATTTGTGTGATGATTAATTACTGTCATTGATTATATGTGAAACATGTAGAAAGTAATATTAATAGAAATAAATAGATTGTTTTTATCTTAAATTTCTATTATTATAATTTTTGGAGACAAGGTTAATATAAATTTATAAATTATACAATACAATATTTTGAGGGACTATTTTGTAATTTTAAAAAACTTCAAATACTTTTATAATTTTGAAAAATTACCCAAATTAGAACCGTATAAAAATCAAATTTAGTACGGTACAAGTACAATATTCTTAACATTAAGTGCTTATCATATTTTCTAAAAGAATGCATATATTTATTTTAGATAAAAGGTTTCTTTCTAAATTATATAAAATTAAAAATTTTGAATTTTTTTAGTAAAATTTAATTTTTCAATAAATCTTTTCTCTTAAACTTTTTAAAATAATGATATCACACACGTGATTTAAATAAGCCGATTAAAAGTTTTTAATATAACAACAAAATTAAATTCTTAAACTTCACTTGAATTAATTATATATGATAAATTATTGATTTGCATTGAAATAAATTAATCTAATTCAAATTTAAATTAAATCATATTGTTAACAATATTTGATTACTTCATATGTTGTGTTTATACTACTATTATTTTTAACAGAAATGTTAAAAATTATAAAAATTTATAAATCACAAATTTGAAAACTTAATTAAACTTCAAAGGAACCTTTAATATGTCTTTTACCATTTAAATGTTTAAATAACATTCAAAATTATGTGTAAACTTGAACTTTAAAAGAGTTTTATAATTTTTGCAAAAATATTTGTTTTATGTACTTTTCCTTCAGTTGATTATTTACATATTATAGAATGATTAGTATTTTTTATATATAATTATATTGTTTATATATTGCAATGTTATTAAGGAGATATCCGTGTTAGGTAGTAAGCACGTTGAAAATCCTATTAAGAAAATTGAAGAACTACGTTTTGTGACCAAGGATTCAGCTATTAATTTACAAACCATACAAGAAAAGTGCAACTGAAGTTCACATTATAACCTATTTCTTTCCACACGTATTCCCAGTGTTCAATAATAACAATAAGAAAAAAGAAAAAGAAAAAGAGTACAACCAACCAGCATAGTATAAATGAATGACAAACAATTTTAGGTAAATTCTATCAGATACATTCTCCAATCCAGCACCGCATAATAATACACATGGATCCCAAAAGATTAGCTGTCTAACCACGAATGGATGCTCTAGGAACAGTAGGTAAACCTAGTTCATCCTCAGCCTGTCAATCATCACGCTTCATGAGTAAGCAATTGCAATGGAAAAGAACAAAATGGCCGGCAACCACAAATTTCAGATGCACAAGCAACACAACGTCAACCCACCGACAGACAATAAGCTCCTAAAAACTAAAACCTTCCTCGGCTGAAAGGTTGAACACATTTCCTCAACAAATATGCAAATTTTAAAGCAGATCTTTATGATAATTGATGTGATTACGATGAATGGCATCATCTGATTGTTTGAATAACCAAACAAAATATTTTCCACTAATCTGGGAAATCCCTAGGTACCCTTTCCTAACATGGTAGTCTTTTGGAAATTTTCACTGTTCTAACCAATGCCAGATGAATAGAATTAGATACTCTTCAGGTTTTTGAAGTTGAAAAGCAGCTTGGTCTTCATTTCCCAAAAATAAATCTTACAAAGAAGCGACATTGAAGCAACACTACGATGGGAATTCTAGTATGCAGGTCTACGTGAGGTTTTAGGAATAATGCAAAGAAAGATATAACCACAGAAACACAGATTTCTTCATACCTATAGATGCACTTACATGGCTATTGACAGACAATTTTTCATCTGATCACCACATATTATTAGGTAACTGAACAAATGTAAAACATTTAAACCAGACCTCAGATTTACCTGGACATTGGATCTGCCAGCGGGCTGTGCTGCATGTCCTGTGGGTGCTGTAGGCAAATTGAGTTCTCCGTCCAAATCAGGTTCTTTATCAGGCTGCAAATAAGAAGGCACACCATCCGCTTCAGTTTCGAAACCCATGTCTGCTTCAAGTGCATCAAGCTCTGCATCAAACATCCATCACAACAATGTTACGATTTATACTAGCAAAATGTTAGCATTTCAATCACTACGGTTTCTCCTATAGTCAGACAGATACTTTCGCTTCAATTCAAACACATTATTGATCATTTATATTCTGAATGCTGTTTCATACATCCCAATTCCAAAATTACTGCATACACCAGCACAAGCAAATTCTTCTCTGGAACTATTCAGGACTAAATGCACAAGTTCAGTACATGCTTATCTAAAGAGTTAAAAAAAGCTGAAGTTAAAACAACAATCAAATTTCTTATATTATCGAAGACAATGATGCCAAGATTGGGCTTTAGTGCATACCACCCATGAGTTCATCCTCATCAATATCATCAGGAACGTTGTAACTTCTGCCTAGGGTCTCTTGAACTTCATTACTCACATCCATTAGGTCCATCATCTCATCTTGCAAGTTCTACAAATCATAGCTTGAAAAGTTTAGCACTGACTTCTTAACAAATTGTAAAGGCAGGAGGTGTCTCAAACTATCACTTACATCTATATCTTGGATCTTGACTGTTTTCATCATCCCTTTCAACTCTTTGTTGGCAGATTTCAAAGCTGACATCTGAAACAACAAAATAGGACAACCAAAATTGTAATTTGCACAATAGCCTCATAATCTTATATCTTCCTTCAGATTAAATTATTAAGAATAAATAGTTGTCTAGACACCAATGACAAATTTAATCACACAACTTAAGAACGTGTTCCCTAGCAGCCACAAATGCTTCATTCCCTACCTCTTATGAGGTAGGCAGCAGGATCCAATCACAGTACAGAAAAAGCTCCCCGTGGACAACTTTGAACCATGGCCATTTGGGTGCTAACAAAAGAAGTGAATACTGCAAGGTAAATATCAAATGGGCCACCATAATCTCATCTGGTAGTTTATATATTGCAATTCCTAAACTACTAACTTCAGTGGCCTCAGATTTAATAATCTCCCCCACCTCCTGGCTAATAATAGTGTCAATTCATACAAATTAATTAGTTAAGAAATACGATCAAACGACTTTTGGGCCCCTCCAATAGCCTAATAGCAAAATGGTGTTGGTTCAAGGTCTGTATAATTGATCATTGGCAGCATATTTAGTCGCATCAGTTCCTAAATGTGATTTGCAGTTTGCATGAAATTCGAAGAGTATAAGTGAATTTGAAGCTGAAGGTCACATATAACAATAATTAAGGACCTTCAAATTCCTCAGGTTTGTTCCCCAGTTTTTGTCTTCTCTTTTTGTGTTTGGTCATCAAATGTGAAAGGAATGCAACAGATACAGCCATTATATTTGTAGTAAATAAATGGTACTGGTGCAGAACCACATGCAAAGGTACCAATACAATTAATACAGAAGAATTCATTTTTCACATAAGAGGACAATGATGCAGCTTCTAACTCCATTGGTAGTTTTATAATTGATATAATCATACTAAAAGACCCATCATACTTGCTAAATATCTTCATATAAACTGTTACTTCAGTTCTCATTCAAGCACAGATTTATAATTTAAGGTCCTTCTAAACTACTTTTAGGAACTTAACATCTGAAAAGGCTGGAGAGTTTCAGAACATACAGTTTGTTGGGCATCTTTAATGCCCTCAGATGCAAATGCAACTTGATCAAGGTTGAATGTTTGGTTGTAAAGCATGTCACGTTGTCCTTCATACCTGACCAAGAAAATAAGGGTAGGTCTCAGCAAACCAATTCACCCCTATACAAAGACACATACCATCATCCTAGTGAAAACTTCAGTCCACATCACACATCTTAATCTGCAAATTAACATTTAAGCATCATGCTCAAGGCAACAAACAACATATATAAGCATATATATGAATGATCAATCTCAATTAGTTAAACAGATAACAACTTTTGCTCTGATACTACTTTTTAATGCACCCTGGCACAAGAAAGACAACTAGAAGAAAATGTTTATATTGTTTGCCAGTGTTATGCACTCTTGGAGAGGTGATGGTGATTTTTCAATCAGTTGATTGATAATTGATATGTTCTACAAAGGGTTGCAAATAAGCTGTGGAGAGTTTAACCGAGTCCTGCTACATTCAAGCTTGATTCGTTTACATGTTTTAAAACCCAAGTTAATATCAAGCTTTTTGATCGAGCCTCAATTTTCTATTCGGACGCATGGTTCATTTAAAATTTTCTGAAGTTGAGAAAAGCTCAAGGATTTAACAAATCTAAACTTGATAATGGAAACCAAGTTAGCAAAAAAATTATGAAGTCAAAATAGACTAAAATTTCAGTTTGAATTACCAAGAATAGGCCAGATTATTTATTAAATATAGTTTTTAAAATTCATATATCATAAGGTTCTTCAATGAGACAATAATCAATTCGTTCAGGAGTTTTAACTAACAGGCCCATCCTTATTTAGGTTTGATTAATTTATTAACGATCCTTAAATACAGGCTTTGGGATCATTTATTGCAGAAACAAGGATGTAGAAGCCCTCAACAAGTATATTTGGTTTGAAATCTTACTACTTCTGCAGAAGACTATGGGTAATCTACAGATTTATATGACCCTGAGAAACAAAAAATTGTCACCAAATTCTAGACAAGAAAGCATTACATCTAAAGGTCTGTACTTGGATATTAGGTTTGTTTCCAAAAGGATTTGATGCGTCCAACCTTTATTTACACAACTTGATCCAATTTTAATGAATATTAAAAGAAGCAAGAAGCCCTGTGAGCCTTAGTGGCACAACAACTCAGCAGATATAAATGAGTAAAGAATTTCACTTAATTCATTCAGGAAAAGGAAATACAAAAAATGAGTCCCAACAATGAGTCAGTAACTGCTCCAGCTGATTCACCCAATAGAATATTTTCAAAAGTACATCTTATTTTACAAAATATAATTAAGGCCTAGAAATCCATCACAAGAGAAGATCCTTTCTGCCTTATAGATTGTCCTAAAATTATGCAATGATCATGTCCAATGATCTATAATATAAAGATGCAAATAGTCACAAAATAAATGGACCAAGTAAAAATGTTACATAAGAAGGTAATATTGAACTCTTACATTCGCTTTTGTTTAAGAACTCTCATGGCTCTCGCCTTAAGGCCCTCTTGAGCAGGTCCAGGACGTGTTTTCTTGATCTGTTCTCTGTATCTGGCGAGCTCAGCATCAAGCCTTTTGATCTTATCATCAACAGATTCTCCTCTCTTATTAATCTGAAAGAAGAGATTAGCTTCAGTCACTAACCGATGATAGTAGGCTTTTCAATTATGGGGAATATGCCAAGTAGTCAAATAAAACTGAAGAAAAGAACCAAGTTTTTTATGTGATTAAGCAAAATTTTCCAGTACTCGAAATGGCAGTTTGACAGCAGACAAAAAGTGAAAGGTAATGAAATCCAGATTACGTCAATAGCCTACCGATTACGAGAAATGTACAGCAGAAGCATATTTTATTTTAAGATTTGAAAATGAAAACCCTAGCAGAAACTTGCTAAGCAAATGAATATTCAACGAGTCGAATGAAACCCTAGCTGAAATTATGCAACCTCAAGAAATTGGGGCCTGGATAGAAAAATCAAACCAAACCGATAAGTAAAGAAGAATAGGGAGAGAGACCCTGTCAGAGGCGTCTTGAATGGAGGGAGGAGGATCTTTATTTTTCTTAGCGCCAAAGATTCTATTCATCTTGAGGCAGAAAGCTGCTTCTCCAAAAACGGCTGAAGGTGATCTCTTCGGAGAAAATACACACACACACACCAATAAGTAATGCCGGATTGTTGTATAAACTGACTAATTAATCAGTCGCTATGTCATGCCGAATCGTAGTTTGTTTAGGACACGAAATGACCAAGTTGACTTTA
>JANTNU010000005.1:31503537-31526981 GCA_024752395.1 Erythroxylum havanense | reverse complement strand
TACACAATAACCATAAATATTTTACCCACCTAGTTTGCTTGCCAAAACTCCAAGTCACAATTGTCTTTCCCCTTGTTTTTGGGTAGGATTCTCTTGATTTCTTTGATTCTTCACTAAATGAAGAGTTCTTTAGCTCAACTGGAAGCTCTTTTCTTCCTCTTAGGAGTGAGAATTATTCGGGCCGGCCTAAATTAATTCGGGTAAGCAAATGTTAAATTTCGAGTAATTCGGGCCGGCCCGGGTATTACCGGAATTATTTTCAGGCCGGGACGGGTAACTCTGAAAAAATTCGGGCCGGCCCAATTACCCGAATTAGGTTTAAAAGAATTATGAAATAGGGTAATTAGGATAATTTGGGTAAATCGGGCCAGGATAATTCGGGTAAATCGGGTAAATCGGGCCAGATAAATAGGTAATTCGTGTAAATCGGGTCGGGTAAGTTCGGGTAATTGAAAGTTCGGGTTTGGGTCGGGTAAGGGAAAATTTTTTTTGGGTAATTCGGGCTGGGCCCGAACAGTGAAAATTTGGCCCGAATTACCCGAATGGTCACCCCTATTTCCTCTTCTTTATTCTTTTCTTGAACAACTTCAAAATCTCTCTTGAAGGCCAAGGAAATTAAAACCCTAGCTTGTTTTCTCTTCCTTCTCTCTTTCATTTCTTTTTTCATATTTTCTCTCTCTTATCTCTTTTCTAATCCATTCACTTTGCTTATCTAGAATCTTCTCATTCACGTTTCTCTTTTATTTATAAGCAAGACAACACTTCTTCTTCCATTTATGCCCTCAATGAGTGAGAATTGTCCCATTTACCCTTTCATTTGTGCCTTATGTCTTTTATACTTAAGTGTCTTACAAAAAGCACCCTTGTATACTCTAACATAACAATTTCTTCTAGAAGAATCTTCTCTATTGTCTTACGCTTATAATGACATCAAAAGCATTCAATTTGGTTCAGTAGTGTGAAAGTTATACTCCAATATCTCCGGATTGCTTTTATTTCGAGACAGTACTCTATGCTCAACTTCCATCCAAAACTTGAAATTCTTAGTTTCCGATTCAGAATTTGATTTCTGCACATAAGTTGTAGCCTATGTTTCTAGTTTACCATAAAACAAAAATCGCCTCATTTGGACTTCTACTAATCCTAAAAACATCAAAATACTGAAGTATGTTCAGTGAGATAACACCAGTTCATATTATTGAAGAACACACTCACTGTATCTGTCCCACTCTTTTCACTAAATCTTTCTCCATTAGTTTCATATGAGTTTGATTATTGGTGCATATGTAGGGAAATGTCTTACGAATCTAATGGTTTAAGAATCAAGTCATTTGGAGGTCTAGAGAAGAAGTTATGGCCAACAGAATCCAACATGTTCATATCTTTACTCGTATTGTACATGTCTTGGCACAATTACTATAACGCTCATTACAGATGTTGGATTAACTTCGTTTATAGACAATTGGAAAGGGGACTTTCAAATCTACAACTTTCATGAAGACTTAGAAGGACAATTTTGTCGTTTGACTTCTGTATCATCTCACATTTGGCATCATCTCACTTTCCTTTCGTCTCAGTTATATCGTCTCATTTCCATCGTCTCATTTCTATCATCTCATTTTCTTCCATCTCATTTCTATCGTCTTCTTTTCTTCCATCTCATTTCTATCGTCTGCTTTTCTTCCGTCTCATTTCTATCATCTGCTTTTCTTCCGTCTCATTTCTATCGTCTGCTTTTCTTCCGTCTCATTTCTATCGTCTGCTTTTCGCGTCCAGAATGTATCCACTTATAAGAATCATATCTTTTGACTTCGATGTCCAAAATTTGCAAAGTTTATACCGTTGGAAAGATAAAAGAAAGATATACAATGTTCCAGAGGAAATTTTGCCAAAATCTATTTATATCAATCCCAAATTTGTCCCTAAATTTCGAAGACAAATTTTTCATTCATACACCAACACTGCACCCAATTCTTCACTTCATGACAATTTTTGAGACTCTTAGACATAGATATGAAATTCGATGTATTCATACAAAATGTAGCCATTTATCTCTATTTTAATGCAAATGAAGAATCATCTTGTTTGGATTACTAGGGAAAACGTTGTGGCTAAAATACTGAAGCATATTCAGTGAATATTTTTCCAGATCACTACCAATCTTGTTTGTAAAGGTTTCCTTATCACAACTCCTACCAAGATCACTCTTTCTACTCCTTATACTCCTCACTTTCAATAACATCACATTTAAAACAATCATACCCAGAAATTGTCAATGAATGCATGTACACTTTTTTTTTGTGCTAAGATTCAATACTCATGTGCATATATACTAACATTATGCATGAGCAAGAAAATGTATTTCAGGTCCTAACCCTTAATATGGGGACGGGATGTTACAGGATCACTATGAAGATGACATACATGACAGGGGTGAACTCGTCATTCTAGTTAGACCTATGACCAAATCTGGGACCAAGAGATTTAAAGAGGCTCTTTGGACGCATGTGGGCTTTTATCTTGAGAAGATGGCGAGCTCCAAGCCTATTGGAGGAGAGTTTAATAGAATTGAGCCCAAACTAATCTATCTAACTCAAATCCTTAGACCGAATACACTTGGAGCTTAAAGACACAAAAACTTGGTCTATTTCAATGCTTCATCACTTAAGCCCAATAGCATATCAGACCTATTTATTTAATTTGTGGACTTCGTTTTATTTTGGGCTTCCATGTATTTTAGCCCAACCCTTTTATTATTTGACCTAGGTATAAATACTTAAGTTCTAGGATTTTTAGAGAACTTTTAGATCAGAATTGTGGAAAAGCCATCGGCTTCGATAGGGAGAAACATCATTCTCTTGTTCTTGTTACTTTTCGAACCATCTTTCACTTATCAATTGCTTTCCCAATTGTGGCGTGTTGATTGTTCGTTTCTTGAGGTTTTATTTCGATCATCGGGATTGTTTGGAACAAGTTTCTAAGAGATATCATAGAAATCAAACCTTGCCAAATTGTCATCAATCTTTTCGTGGTTGGTATCAGAGCTGGTTTAGAGGAGAATTCTTATTCAACTCCATCAAAATTCAAGAAACCGCCGCCATCACCATCCAATTATCGTCGTATCATCAATTTAGGTGTGAATTAACTTTTGACCTAAGATTTCAATCTTTCTCTTGTTTTTATTTTAGTTAAGGTTTTCAATTATTTGTTGAAAGCTTTCGGCATATAGCAATAAAAAAGTTCAAAAAAATAAAAAAAAAAGTGAAAAAATTTTGAAAAAATGAAAAAAAAAGAAAAAAAACTCCAAAAAAAGAGGCTGAAAAAAAAGAGTCGGACAAAAAAAAGAAGAAATCCAACAAAAAAAGAAAAAATTGAAAAAAGAAAAACCAGAAAAAAGTCAGAAAAAATAAAAAGTTTTCAGATTTGCTAGCTTGTTATTAGTTGTTGGTTTGGGTTGCTTGTTACTTGTTATTTGAGCTACATTTGGGAACATTGATTTAATGAAGCCGTGGTTCTGATTATAACTTGGATTTTAGAGAACATTAAGTGGTAAAAGGCAAGAGTGTGTGAGCTTATTTAAGGGAGTTATTGCCGAGACTTAAACATGAGGGGAGTGACAAAATTCTTGAGTGAAATATGTGAGGGAGTGAGGTCGTTTATCACTAACTTTGTTTTGTAGGTATATCATTTTATTTAAAATGTCGTATGGAGATGCAAGTAATGATGATAATCAAGGGGGAGATGTAAATATCGTTTTCACTTTGAGAGCCATGCAGCAACAATTTGAGAGGTTCAATCTAGCCTTAAATGAGGTTAGGGGACAAATGGATGAGCTCAGACAAGGGAGACGTGAGGAACCTCAGGGCAGGCATGCAGATGTACGTCAGAGGCAACCACCACCTCGATATGAACCCGAGGAGGAAGACTTTGAGGAGGAGGAAGACTTTGAGGTACACAGACCTAGGAGAGCTTAGAGAGTTGAGCTATTTAATAGGAGAGATGGAGACCTTAGATGCAGATCCCAGCCTTTAAGGGAAGGAATGATGCAGAGGCTTACCTAGAGTGGGAAAGGAAGGTGGACTTAGTTTTTGAGTGCCATAATGATTAAATAAACATAGCTAATAGTAAGTGTGAATTGAAAAAATAAGAAAGAAATCATAGATAGGTTAGATACTTGGTGATGAAACGATAAAAACTAACGAACTCATACCTGTTCTTGTTTCCGTTTGAAGCCAATCTTAGGCAAGAGTCGGATTTTAAGAGAGAAGGTAAGAGAAACAAAAGTAGTTTATTATTTCATACCAAAGGAGGCTATTGCCTCTACATTATATAGATGGAAAGGGAAAAAAGAGGCCAAAACAGGTGGACGATAAAAGTACCAAAAGAGAAAAGAAAAGGAATCTACTTTTAAAAAGTAAAGTAAAAGAAAAAGGCAAAGATAAAAGCAAAATGCAGCAGAATCTACTTTTTATTTATTAGCCAGGGGCCTACATCTTTAAAGATTCATCCTTCGTTGAATGCTTTATTCTTCAATTATTGCGTCAATTGAGCTGCTATCCTTTTTTTCGTTTGTAGATGATGAAGGAAAATAATTACATTTATACTGAGGGTGGCTATTGAGTTGTTGATAGAGAGCTTGTTTCCAATGGTTGGGTAGATCCTGAAAAATGCCATGGATGGCTGAAAAGGGTTTTTTAAATCATCTGATAATATGAATATCTTTGGTTGATACTAGTGCTTTATAAGTAAAGATCATAATTATATTTGGTCATTTGTAGTTAACTTTGATTAATGATTCTGCATTTATTCTTAGAAATTGTTGGTATACTCCTTCTAGACAGTTAAGATTTAGCTGATTAATAAGATCCCAATGAAATGTATATCGAGGTGGTTCATCAATGGGAGGGTACATCTCGTTGTTTATTCCAATAAGAAGGAATGCAATTCTTGATACTTTGATTTCTACATCTTTAATAGCATCTATTTCCTTAAAAATGGGTAACTGCTGAATACTTTGATGAATATTTCTCATTCCTTGGCAAACCTATCTTGATAATTTTTGACTACCTGGATAAATCTTGTAGGGAATTATGACAAAATGTTTAACTTGGTTAGATAAATGGTATCAATCAATCCACCCTGGAAAAATAGATAGGTGATCAAAGGATTTGCTTCTGAAAAAAATGATTGCTTTAGGTCCATATTTTCCTCGATTTTGTGGGTAATACTAAAAAATCATTTGTTCTTCCTTCCAGTCATTAAGTGCTTGAAAACAGTCACAAAACATTTCTGAAGTGATTTGTCTCATTTCTTCCTTGAGTACTTTAGTAGGTGTTGAATTGATTTGATCCATATTGATAGGTTTACTTAATGATTTCATGTTGGGCTCTAAGGCTGGTTTTTCTAGGACTTGTTCATAATGTGGTCTTAAGACTAGGCCTTTAAAGTTGGATAAGTCTTTTTTTGCTTCATTTCTACTTGTGAAACTTTTATGTAAAATGGATGATTTGCCCGTGATGTGTACTGCGGCTTTGTGCCATTCGTCATAAATTCTTGCCATAGGTCCATTGAAAATGACATAAACCTTTTCTTCTTGAAAGTCGTTTTTGCATTGAGAAGTGGATGTTGATGGTGTGGATAAAGATAGTAGGGTAATTTGTTGCGGATTAATTGGTTGAAGAGTAGGTGGAGTGGTAGTGACATTAGTTGTTGGACCCCGTTCCCGAGGCCCAACATTCGGAAACACACAAGCATAGAAGACTCAAAACCGACAGCAATATGACCACAATTTGGGAAACCTCCAAAAGGAAATTCAGATTAGCCTCTAAAGGACATTTGTTCCTCATATTCTAACGATTCTAATGCCACTGAAAACGCTCAATTCGGATTAGAAATGAAAAAGTTATGGCCAAAATACTTTTTAAAGAAAATAGTCAAAACTGAACACTTTACTAATTTCGTGTCAGAATTTGAAGGTCTTAGAGGTTAGATTGCCGATTAGTTCCTTCATAAAACTTGTAGATTTACGTCTCTAGTTTAATTTAAAACAAGAATTGACCCGATCGGAGTTCTATAGCTCAAGATATTTCAAAATTAGTGAAATATATTCAGACTTTATTGACCGATCATCACACTTTGTTTCAAGCCACTTTTTACAATTTAAAAGCAATACTAACCAATCAGGTATGAAAAGATAGAAAATTTTCTTAGGAGTCTATCACTTCAAAAATCAGCTTAATCGGAGGTCTATACAAAAAGTTATAGCCAAAAGAAGGAAGAGGGGTCGGTCGGCCAGGAACCGACCCCAAAGGCGTGCAGGCGATCGGCACGCGAGCGCTTAGGCGCTCGCCCCTCGCCATGCCCGCGGGGCGAGCGCCTCGCCTCGCCCGCGCGGCCCGATCGCCTCGCAGCCCGACCTTTTAGACTTCGAACCCTCAAACTTTTGATTCTGAGCTCCAAATCAGACATGGTTTGATTTGTTGAAAAGCTAAGAGACAGCTCTACCATTTTCAAGAAGGACCTAAGAGCAAGCTTGGCTTCTAAAGAAATCAAAAGTTTACTCCAAGACCATTCGACTAGCTCCTCCTAAACAGTACCCTAACTTGCAAATACCATAACTTTTGACCCAGGACTCCGAATTTAGCAAACTTGGTGTCTATGGAAAGGTAAAAGAACTTTCTACAACTTCCATGAAGACAAAAAGGACAAAATCCAACTCTATATAGGTTGCATATGGAATCAAAGTTTCTGCTAATATAAATCTATCATTTTGATAGCACCTGCACTTAATTCTAACAACTCATATCTACCAATTAACACACCCTAAAATAGCTCATACTACAACATGGAAAGCTCTACAGCTCGCCTAACACCCTCAAGGAGTCTAAATGATCCTATTCAACCTAAAACAACCCAGAATTTGCAGCACAACACAATATACCTAAATTGCTCACATGAACACATCAGCCCAGATTTCAACAGCTCCTAAACCTTAGCAAATATCCAGCGAGCTCTCCCAATACAAAACCCAACAACAACTCAACAATTGAAAGACTCATACACATACCCTTTTTTAAGGTCAAGCACAGATCGCAAATCAACAAATTCACATGATGAAGAGAGTACTGGAGCTCTCAATCTCTTTATCAGTCATTCAAGAGTTCAATCATAGCTTTAATTATAGATCAACATATTCATCAAGAGTCAATTACAAAAATACAAAATATGAGATGCTCAATGCTTAATATGCTTATAAAGCTATTCCAAAAGCTAGTTACTAACTTAATACAAAAGTGTCTAAGGTTCCTTGGACTTATGCCCGATGCCTTGCAAGGTTCCGCGATCAACTAGAATTTGCACCTGAGGAGGGAGAATGGGGTAAGCAAACACGACTCAGTGGCTAACACCTTTATAACCATCGAGTAATGAGCCATACAACACATAAAAGAATCCGAAACATTTGCAATCTATCATATAAAACACAAATAACTCAACTCCATCATATAAATCATAAATTAGCCAAAATCATCACATAAAGCATAACATGGAATCTTCTATCAATTAAAACACATATTATGCATCATAACACCAAAATGATGAAATGCACACAATTGGCTCGAGAGTTCATTAAACACAACGGTTTACACCGTAATACAACGAGTCCGATTTCTCTAGATCTCGTGACCCAAAGCGGGCAGCTGGGAGAAGGCTATGGGTCATCGTGCACGAGACTATCGAAACGGGTTCTCTCTCACCCAAACACAACCAATTTATGCTCACATATTCAAATATAAGAACAACATTTTATGCTTCTTTCATTCTAGCGAATCATCGAAATTTCATACTTTTCTTTCAAATCACAGGAAATACACTTTCAATATACACACAAATTAACAAAGATTGCATACATAGGGCATTTGCCCATTACACAACAACTATAAAAATGTTACCCACCTAACGTCGGGATCCGAATTCAAGATTGCCCTTCCTCCTTGTCTTGAGTGGGGTTTTTTTGAGTTCCTTCAATTAAACCATACTCTATTCAATGAATATATTCTAAAGGAAAAGCATAACATTAAAAATATCAAGCAAAGATAAAATAAACTTTAAACCTAACCTACCTATAGGCCATCTATGCCAGAAAAACCAAAACCCTAACTTAGAAATCCTAAAATCCCTTTGATTTCATCTTCTCTTCTTCCTTTCTTCAAACCCTACACAAACCCTAACTTCCATTTCATCCCATTTTCGAACCTATTTCAAACAAGGATGGAACTTACCTTCAACAAGTAGATTTCTCTTATTTTTCTTCTTCTTCAAGCTTCCTACGAATCTCTTCCACTTAGCTGAAAGTTCCCTCTTCCTTAGCTCACGTTTTTGGCTTCTCTTCCTTTTCTTTTCTCTACGACACTTGCTTCCTCTCCTCTTAATTCATTTAACTCATTTATTCTCAACTTAAGTCCTCCTCCAATACTACGTAGTTTTAAGCTCTCCCTTTTCCTCTTACAATGCTTTTGGGCTCTCCTCCTTCTACTTATCCCATTAACCTCTAAAGCCCATTCTTTCTCACATGCCCTTATTTTTGTCTCATATGGCTCTACACATCCAAGCCTACTTCCAATTAATCCAATTAATTCTAACCCTTCACTTTAACTTCAAAATTTCCAATTCCCAATCATACTAACTAATTTCAAGACTCAAAAAATACACATATATATATATATATACACACACACATAATTAAAACAATTAAAGAAAAAAATAAAGAATAAGTCAAGTAAATCAATAAATCAATAAATAAACAAAAATAAAAAAAATTTTGGGGCCCAACATTAGTGGGTGTTTAGCCAAGAGAGAGTTGTTTTTCAAGGAGGCTGATTGTTAATCGAAGTTGGTTGATTTCTTGATGAAACCGCCTATTTGTTGGTTGTTTCCTTGTCGTAATGTCCTTCTTCTTGACATAGCCAACACTGACAATTTTTTTTATTTTGAGGGCAATAATGTTTATAGTTTTTTCACCGAAAATACTTTTTATAAGGTCTGAATGGTTGTTTTCTTATAGACTTGATAGAGGATACCCAGATAACCTGGGGTAATAGGTAAAGAGGTATTATAATAAGAAAGATGCTAAAGGTCAAAAAGGCAACATAGGAAAAAGTTAATAGGAAATTGAGGATTACGATGTAGTAGTTAGTGTCATCCGTTGAGAGACTTGAGGAACAGATGATAACTATAAATAACAAGCTATATTTTGTAATGACCTATCTCCAATAATTTCACCACTGCCACCACCTCAATGACCTTGTGTCTCTCCTCCATCTCACACATACATATAATTTTTTTCAAAAATAAATGCATACATATAGTTTTGTTTATGGTGTTTTGCTTTTTAATTTTATTATATTTTTAACTTCTATTTTTTTTGTTGACAATTTATTACTTGAAAATATTATAAATTTAATGCATATTAGCTTTTATTACTTTTGTACTCCACAAATTTATGTTCAATATTAAGTAGAATGTGAGTTTGTTTTAGTATTTCATGATAAGAATTTCCTTTTTAATTGTATAGGTTTTGAGGTAGTCTTATAATTTTTTTTCATTTTCTTACTCTTAATGTATAATATTAAGGACAATGTTGCTCTAAGTGTGGTGGTGGTTTATATTGATTAATTTAATTGATATTTTCAAAATTTTCATGGTTTTTATATGTTTAGTTTATTTTTAAGGTGTGATTTTAGGAGCTTGATGTGATATAAATGAGATAAAGCATTATTTTTTTAAAAAAGAAGATCATTAAGGCAAGAGCAACTACCTTTTCGATAAAAAATTTTAAATGAGTCAAGTGGTGTTCCCATGAGGACTGTGATTATTACAGTGACCCTCTTTCTATTGTCTGATATAAATAGACGAGTGATTAATTTAAAAAATAAAATAAATGAAACTAAATAGTAAACAAGAGTTTATCAACCAGCCGATAGATAATAATAAACAATTAGTAGATAAATAAGACTTAGATGTAAAATCTCCTTAGAAATTTACTATGCTTGAATTTATCTTGATTCAATGATTAATCCTAGTTAATTAAACCAATAGAAATTCCTAAGTTACAACTATATTCTCTCTTGAGCAATACAATCCCTACCCTTAAGTTGATTGACCAAAGTTGCTCCCTAATCAACATAAGCTAAGAAAGCATTATTTCATTTTATGAATTCTGATATTGGGTTTTAACCTAACTGAAAAAGGCCATATCATTGTATCTTTAGCAATCCATACAACCCTCCTTTTTCATGTTATAATCTATTTATACATATCATCTCTCGGTCTCAATGTGTTGATTTGAATATTAAATCTTCAAATCTTGATCCTTCAATTCTAGACAGTATATAAGTATAAACAATTCTTAAGAAAGCTAGAATCTTTCATTAAAATAAAAGAAATCAAATAATAAAGAAATAAGAAAATAAGAATGAGGTTATGGTCTTTGAATATTATTTCTTCTTAATTGATCTTCATGGAATCTTGCTTTCCTTTATGACTGCTTCTCATTGATGTGCTGTTGATAGCCTTGAGATTGATTTCTAGTGCTCCTAGACGTCTCTCCTTCTTCTCTTCTCTTTTTCTTCTATTTATTCTATAAAACACTAAGTTCTATGTCAAACATGGGACTAAAAGTGATCCATGTTCATTTACGTTCCTTTATCTCTACTAAAAATCGCAATTTATATGAATTTTATCATCAAAGAAGTCAGTAATAAGGTGGGTACTATGTTAAAACCGTATTAGGTTTGTCCTTAATATGTTTTGTGTTTTAGATTCCTCCATTGTAACATAATTATGGATATAGTACCATGTAGGTGTTGTGCTAATTAATAATATAAACCTATGACTATGTCGTGTCCTTCATATACCCAATCTTATAAAGAAGTTGAGAGCGCCCATTTCTAACACAAGGAGGACATAAATTCGTGTTTATTTTGAGTTTCTTTATATGCCAAGTTGTCAAGAAGCAAAGTGCACACTTTTGCTACATAAGTTGATCACAATGCTATATAGGTGTTGTGTTATTAAGCATGAGGTCATGTTTAAACTATGTTCCTCTAAAATCACTAAAAAAATCTTCCAACTTGACTCCAAATTGCCCAAATTCACATCTTCATCATAGAGAGCTAAAATAAAGCATGCAATAGAAATAAAAGGTAAATTAAATGCCAATTCATATAAAAATCCTCAAAGTACAAACTAAATGCCCTAAAAATTATGTTAAAAACATAATGTAATTAACACATATCAAAGTTTATTAGTTACTTTATGATGAAGACATAAGTTTATGCATATTATATACTGAGATTGATTGAAACAAAATAGATGTATAACATGATTAAGTATTTTTCATGAAAATTTTGGCTTTGTGAATGCTAAAGAACTAAATTTATTAAGCAATTAAGATTTGGTTTGGCTTGAGTGATCATATAAAAAATTTGAGCCTTTATACAATATTTTTCTTTCTCATGTGAATGCCTTCTTTAATTTTGAATTTTTATCACTTAAATTTTATCTTTTTTAGATTACATTAAGATTAATGCAAGTATTATGATGAAAAGGCACTCGGGATTTGCATTTAAACCAAATTGTCCACCTTTTATACATTAATCCATCCATGAACCTTTTGAGCCTTGCATAAAATTTAAGTTTTTTATTGTTAACTTTTTTTCTAAAGAATCTTGAGCCTTAAAAAAAAGTATTTACTCCTCTATTTATTATTGTTAGAGCTTTTACTTATGTTTAGATATTTTTAGGAATAGGGATAAAAGGAAATAAATATGGGGGAGGTGGTAAAATATATGAAAGTGGCAATGTAAAAGAGGAATACTATGTCAATTTAAAAAGTTAAAAAAAGGAAAAGAAGGAAATATTAGTTGGCATGGAGTCTTATAATTGAAAAGTAGTAAGGAAAAGAGTAAGTGCAAGAATATGAAGAGTTAGTGGAATAATAATGATTTATTTTTTATTACTTTACTGGTTGTGAATAATTTTATTCCCTTTATACCCTTTTCTTTATTATCCTATTTAATCATTTGGTCTCATTACGTCCCTACTAAAGTCCTTTTAATTTTCACTTGTGCATATCTGTTTAGTAGTGGAGATTAGATGAAATTTAAGCTTATGTTAACTTTTCATAGAAGGTAATGAGAGTATCTCACCCAAATTTCAAACACTTATGAATAAGTAATACCTTATGAGGACATATCAAATTTACGTATTTGAACTTGATAAAGGAGGTGAAATAATGTTTGTCTTATTTACATGGTGATATCTTTATGAAATATTATGTGCTTAAATTTTACAAATTTATTGAGACTTGAATTTGTATATCTTATGTTGTTAATTATGAAGCTAAATAATGAGTATAGATCAATTCTTATTGGTAGCATTTAAGTAAACCCTTATGAGACTATAACTCCTCTATTAGGGATACCAAAGTATTTAAAGCCTTGTAGGAAATGCTAAATATCACCGTGCAACTATAAGACTAAAATCATTCTTATTTTAGTTTAATCTAGGTTAGTAATTAGGTTTTAGTTGCTTAAGGACAGGTAATAAGTTAAGTGTGGGAAAATTTAATAGGTTTATATTTTACAAATTATTCGAGATTAATTTACTTGGTATTTAGAACCTTTATAATGTGTTTTATATTGGTTTAATTATGTTTTCTATATTTAGTTAATTGTCTTATAAGTGATGAATTTAAGGAGATAATATGATGTTTAGTAAAACTTTCTCCATCGTTACCCTAAAATAGAAGATGATAAGATAAGAAACAATTTTGTAAAAGACTTTGAGAGCTAATTTTAACTCAAAAATGTCGAAAATAAAGAAGTTGTTAGAGTAAAGCACAATATGTGAACTTATTAAGATAATAGATGCTTGTTTTTTGTGAAGGTCTGAGAAGTTGAGAAGTAGAACAAGACTAACACCAAAGTTGATCGTAGATCAATGTAAATTTATTTTAAATTTATAAATAAAATGTTACAAAATAAATGTTAATTACAACTTAATGTCTAGAATTAGCAATAATTTTATTGACAAAGATTAAAAGTCCTAGAATAAGACTAATGATGGTGTTGGTATTGGTCCAACATTGGTTCTTTACACAATTTGTGAAGATTTTTGATTCTCAAGTTCAAGTCATTTGGAGCTCTATTTTCTAATCCCAGTTATAAATACTCATATTAAAAGTAACTTAGGTATCTTATTAATGTCTTTTTACGGACTTCATATTTTCTTTCCTTAATTTTTCTACTTCTTTTGTGATGAAGAAGATTTGGAGCAAGGATTAGAAGAGTTTATGACATCTTCTCTACTTATTTTCTTATATTTTTCTATATTCAAAATACTTTAATTTTGTTTTATTTTCATTATTTTTAGTGACTATAAACCCTAATAAGGATTAAAGATGTAGCTTGTAAAGAATATTCAATTATTTATACATGATAATTTAATTATTTAAATTTTATTCTTTTTAATATTAATGTTGGATTTGTGATTTGCCACCATAGATTTAATCTTATGAATTGTATGAAGGACTAACATGTGAAGTAAAATCTATGCATTAGAAGAACAAGCAGTTTGGAATTAAAATGGTATCCTAGACTTTAATGATGACTATATAGAATAATTGTATTTAATAAGTTTGATAAGGTTGAATTATGCTTTAACCAGTGGTATTTACCTAATTAGATAAACTTATGTGCCTTGAAAAAGGGCATTGATACTGTAGGTTAACTGTCATTTAAACATAGAAAATTAATAGTGTATAATGATTGGAATTCCCTATAAGTGAATCCTAAATCCTTAACATTTGTTTTATTAATCTTTCTTCATACTTTTTTGGCTTTATTTTATTTATTTTAATAAGTAAATTCACTTTAATCAATTCTTCACTTTATTTAATTCGTCTAAGATTAATATATTTAGTGACTAGTTCTTTATCTAGTCAATAATTTGAAATCATTCTAATTTTAGTAAGTTATCTAAGGTTGACTCTGCATACTTGTAAATTGGAAAGTAGATAAAAATGTAACCCAAAACCCTCTTTCTAGGGTGAAAATTTTCCTAAACACTTCTTAAAATATGTAATAATTCAAAAGAAATCCTTTGAATTATTATATTCTCTTCTGAAATAGCCCCTCTCGTTGCCTTTCTTCTCTCATTCACATTTTTGGAAACTTATACTTAAAAAAATCAAAATTTTCAAATATTTTTAAAATTAAAAATCTTGGGTTTAGCTAACTTGCTGATTTGCCTGGCTAGTTGAACACCAATATATAGAAAGTCATGCTAACATCAGCTAGCAAATGGTAAAAGTCTAACTAGTCGATGTTACTTCCATGTATTTTCTTAAAGTTATATAAAACTCTCCTGTATTTTTATTTGATAATCTTGATCAAATATTCCTATCAAAATTTATAATCTAAATTCCAAACAATGTTTAATGGTAACAATAAAATGAACCCATGCACTTATCTATCAGCCTTTAATGTCTTCTTATGTAATGTTAATATTCTTAAATTTTGGTGAATTCTTAAATCACCTTGATTGAATTCTTCTTCTTTAAGTCATAACCATGGATGTGAGATTGAGCTTTCCAACACTCCGTAATCTTGTACCTCCCTCTCTATCTTAATCTTCTTCTTTTTCTTCTCGAGTTTTCTTAGCACTAATTCCTTACTTATCCTCCTTGCTCTCCTTCCTCAACCCAACTGATTCTTTGCTATTATTGCCCTCATGAGGGTATTTTTGTAACTGATCTATTTCTTTTTATTTCTTACCTTTTAACTTACCATTTTTAAAATGATTTAAAAAAGTTCCTTCTTTTGGCCTTTACTTCCTTTTCGTTACCAAATTCCTTTTCAAACTTAGACATTGCATAGAAAAATTATAAGGAAAGACAGACCTCTCCTTATAATGTTGCCCTAAACTTTGCCTTAAAAAACTTGATTTATCCCTCCCCATGGTATGTTGTGCCATCTCACACATAAAACTCTAACCTAACAATTGATGCAACCTCCTTACCTAGGAGTTCAATCCCCTTCTCATCTATTTAAGGGAGTAAAACATGCTTTAGGTTGTTGGTGACCAATCCTCAACTTGAAAGTTACCTTATATACCTCATGCTTATGAGAAATACCAAAACATCATCTCTCCCCCTTATTGAGGTGATGAAATAAGGTTCATCAAGATAGATGAGCTCTTTGTTTGCCTATTTTTTGGTAATAGAGACTCCTATAACCATTTATGAAAGCTTGGCCTAATAGGAAGTGGTCTAAGTTTGGTCTAAAAAGATTTCCTATTAGGTAAGAGGATTTTTCCCTATTCTCCTTTACCTTAAAGGTAAATGCTATTGGAGTGCTTAAGCTTACTCCTTGGCATTGCAATGGCAAGTCTATTATTCTAGCAAAGCTAGAAGTCAAGAATGGAGCTATATAGGAGCAAGCTAAAAAATATTCCAATGTAGGCTCATTTTCACAATAGTCCTTTAGAAAATTATAGCATAATAAAATTAAGTTATTTCACTAGTTTAATTAGGAAACCATTATTCATGGTTGAAAACACAACTTCTATTAGATGTATTAGTTAAGCAAGGATATGTGGGGAGGATGAAATTAACAAAACCATACCTTAAAGTGCTTAAGCTTAAAAGATTATGGGAACCAAATATAAACTTCAATTTCTATCACATACCAATAAAGGCCACAAGCCATAGTCAAACCTGAATGGAGACCGATATGAATGATTTTTGAAAAAGGGGATAAAAAGAGTTAATAGAGAAAGGAAGGAGTAAGTCAAGAACTTGGACAATAAAACAAGTTAGAGCTTATATAAAGAAGTGCAACTGAGCAATTACAAATGCAAAATTTAGACAATAATCCCTAAAATGATAATGAGGTTGAGCTAGTTAACCTTGAATCTATAAACTATAGCTAGGCTCATATAATAGAAGTACAAAATGGTGACATGGATTTATCTGAAGTAAATCAACACAACCAATGGAGACATAAAGATAAATGAGAACATGAGCTTGGAATATTCTTCTGGAAAAGATAAAGTAAATTTTGAAACAAATAGGAAAGCTCTAACTGAAGGAATAAGTGGTAATGGCATTGATAACTCCACCCTTTCTAAGAAGATCAGGTAGAAAGAAAATAAAAGAAGCAAGGCTTCAACCCCTACCTAATGTCAATCTTAGTCGAAAAGTAAGGGTCTTAAATAACCTCAAAGAAGCAAGTTGTTTATGAATATCTCAAAGTAATAAAGCCATTTATATTTGGCCTTTTTTAAAACTATGATCAAAGAGAACAAATGTAAGAATTTATCGTTCATCCTAGGTAATTGGACTATTCTAACCAACCATAGAGCTCTATAATAATAGTTTCTTAAAAACCTGATATTCTTGAGGTTAGTATATAGATCCAATACATACGCTATTCACATTTGAATGACACTTAGGCTGACTGGTCAAAATTTATGTTTAAGTGTTATTTATGTTGCTAGACTTCGTTTGCAAAGGAACTCACAATGGCAGGATTTATGTGACGTCTCTTTAAGTTTAAGTGATCCAAATTGATCATAGGGGATTTTAATTGCACCTTATAAAACTCTAAATCTAAAAGGGGTATGGAATTTAGAGCCCCTTGTAAATATTTTAAATATGTGTAAAGAAATTAGAGGTTACATATCTAGCTTATGAAGGGAACCATTTCACTTTGTCCACAAAAAATGATGACATTGGTTCTTAAGAAGGAAATTAGATAGGTTATTGGTTAATCACAAATGGATGATGGTATTTTAGGATAGTAAGGTTATATTAAACTATCCGCTAATCTCTGATCATTCTCAAATAGAGTTACATAACCTTATCAACACTTTAGTGTGAATTTCCTTCTTTATGTTATTCAATTTCTTAACTAAGCACTGAGGTTTCTAAGGGGTTATTGAACAAGGAATGAATGTTAAGATATAAGGCTTTGACAAAATCAAATATGTTAAAAAGTTCAAAATCATCAAGGCAAATATCACGGAATTGCATATGCATATCTCTAGCAGTAATATACTGGATGTTAAGGAAACAAAAAGAATCCTCGATGTAGCCTAGACCAATCTATTTAGAGATCTAGGAAATAAAAGGTTGAGAATTAAGGAAAAAAATCTTAAGAGAACTATATCAAAGCTCTAGAGGTAAAATACCTCATTATAAATTAAAATTCTATATTTTTATGGACACAAGAAAGGGATAATTACATAAACTTTTTTTTTCAAAGCAATTCTTTTAAGAAGAAACTTCAATAGAATCTAGTGTCTTACTAATAAGAGGGAGTGAGGATATAGGGGCAAGAAAAAGTCATAGAGAAAATCGTTAACTTCTTTAATTCCTCTTTAATATCTAAAGTTGAGTATGAATTCTTAATACAAGCTCTGAACTCCTTTATGAGACCTATAATTATCCGTAAGCAAGTAGAACGTATGGTGAGACCATTTGTGTCAAGTGATGTAGAAGAAGCTCTTGAGGAATTTAAGCCCAATAAAGCCCTATGTCCTGATGGATAAATGCACATTTTAAAAACAATATTAACATTGGATTAAGCATCAAGTCCATAGTGCAGTGATGGAGTTTTTCAATAGTGGATCGGTTTTTTTAAAAAAAATCAACCAAACCTATATATGTTTCCCACCTAAAATCCCTAACTCAAATACCGTGAGAGATTTCAGGCTAATATCATACCATAATATATTGTACAAACTAGTCTCCAAAATGCTGATGTTAAGATTAAAACCAAATTTAGGATCTTTCATTAGTAAAACACAATGGGTTTACTTACAATGTAGGAATATTTAAGACAATATACTAATTGTACATAATTTTTTCAAAGTCTATATGAAGAGGAGAATTGGTAAGAACTGTCCACTAAAAATTGATTTTAAGAAGGCCCTTGACTCAGATAGCTGAAAATTCCTACTTCACTTTCTAGTAGTTTCTAGAGTGTTTATGAAAATCATTAATTAGATCAAGCAATGTTTTAACTATAGTATCCTTCTATTTCCTTATAAATGGCGAGCACACTCAATGGTTTTGTAGCAAAATAGGGACCAAATAAAGGGATCCACTCTCACGTTATAAATTCTTAATGTGTATGGAAGTACTCCTTAGTCTAACTACCTCTAATAATATTAAAAATAACTCCTCCAAATATCAAAAAAAAATGTAATAAGATGAAGTTATTTAACCTTGAATTTATAGAAGATTTTTTAATGTTCTGGAAAGCTAATCAATACTTAGTCCCTACCATTCTTAACTCTATCAAACAATTCATTAAGCTATTAGGAACTAAGGTCAACTATTATAAAAGCTTCGTAATGATCTAAAGATGCATATCTCAATAGCAATGATCCTACCTCACTCATAGGTATAATGGTAACTTACCCCCTTTCATAAGCATAAAGGTTTCAATTACTATCATGAGGCCTTCCTATAAGTATTGCAAGCTGTTTTTTTTAGTAAGTTGAGAAAAGAATCAACAAATGCAATAAGAGCTTAACTTATAAAGGCAAACTCTAATTGGTTAAATCAGTATTGAGAAATTTGTACAATGATTAGATATGCCATCTAGTGCTCCTAGGAAAATGGCTAAAGATATTGAAGAGATGTGGAGGAACTTCCTATGGAATGGAGATACTTAAAAATCCTCTAGAGCTAACTTATCTTAGACTGAAGTTTACATACTAAAAGAATAAGGGGGGTTTTGACATTAGATCCATTTATGTCTCTGCTAAAATCTTATTGGTTAAAAGGAGTTGAAAGTTATTAATAAATAAGGAGAATTTATGGGTTTAGTAGATTCACAAACAACATTTAGGAGAACAATGCTTTTGGGAGTTAAAACTCAACCTACTATACTCCTAGACATTGCTCAATATGCTAAAATCCATAGAGAAATTATGTTTTTCGTTCAAAGCATAATAAGTAATGGAAGATCTACATGGTTGTGGGTTGACAATTAGTGTGAAAAAGGGCCTCTATGTATGATCCTTGGTCTGTTGTACATAAGGTTTTTTTTTTTATTCGAGGAAACCCCGTAGGCGGGCCAAGCGGGCACACCTCCTTGAGGGCCTAACTGGCGCACCACCCCACAGGCGGGCTAAGCGGACGCACCTCATCATTGAGGGCCCAACTAGTTCTCCATCTACAGGTAAAACTCTGGCTGCCCCAAGCTCTTACAAGAGGGGCTAGCATGGAATCGAACTTGGGACCTAACTAAAATCAAGTCCCGCTCTCAACCATCAAGCCACACCCCTTGAGAGCGTACATAAGGTAAATGCTAAAGCCCAATGCAAAAGTCTTGCTAAATGATTGATAGTGGCACATCAGATATAAGAAGTTTGAACAATTGTAGATGACTTTGCCTAATTGTCAACCTAGGTAAGGTATTAAGGATAAGGTGCTCAGGATAATTCATAAATAAGACTACTTATGAACTGTTTAAGTAGCCTGTCCCTAAGGTATGTTGTCATAAATTGGTTTAGTTTATAGGTAACAATCTAAGATGTGCTTTCGTTATGTGGCTTGCAATTAAAAACATGGTAATGGCTATGGGCATAGTCAAGACTACTACCATCACCAATCCTTATCGCGTGCTTGTGTTGTACTGCACTAGAGACAAGAGATCATTTCTTTTTTCAACGCTGTTATACTAGGGGACTTTAGGAGAGGATCCAAATTGCTTATGACTTAAAGGAAGACATAGTTAGTCAGGTCTACAATAGCTCATCTTCTCCTATTTCTTTCCTTCCACGCTTCATATACCCCACTAAACAAAGCTAACTTAAGTAGATTAACATTGCCTCGTTCGTTCCACGCTTCATATACACCACTAAACAAAGCTAACTTAAGTAGATTAACATTCCCACGTAAGTAGATTAACATTCCCTCGTGGGAATGTTAATCTACTTAAGTTAGCTTTGTTTAGTGGTGTATATGAAGCGTGGAAGGAAAGAAATAGGAGAAGATTTAAACAAAATCAAACAGATAGGATCAACTTTTATTCAAGCACACTAGCTGAAGATAAGCGAGCATTTCTTGTTATGCTTTGAAAAAGAGAAGGTGAGCACTACTGTTGCCTCTAGATGCGGGCTTAATTAACTTGGAATAAGCTTTGATTCTAAACCCAAGTAAGCCTAGTGCTTAGAAAGTAATGGCAGTTATAGTTGGTTGAATTAAATTCAATACATTACATGTAACAATTTTTGAATACATGTTGCTATAAGCTGATATATTACTCCTTGTAAACCTTGTAAGGATTTGAGAGATTTTAGAATATATTCTTTTTATTTTCAAAAAACTTTTAAAGCACAACACACTTCAACCATAGATTTATAACTTAAATAAAATTATAATAAAAGCAAGAAACATAAAGAAGGAAAATAAGAAAAAAAATCATGATTTCACAGCAATCAGTAGAAAATTTAGTAACCAGGATTTATTAACCATGAAACCTTAATTTAAGGTCATGTACATGCAATTTTAGTTCGATCACATATATTGGTACATTATAGAATTAAAAGTGAAAAACGTCATCGTCATCACATTTAACTCTCCTATGCGTTTGGGCGACGAAGATGATGCGACGATGATAATTGGACATGTCAATTGGAAGACTTTAAAGTACGATCCTGAAAGCCAAATGTTGTATGTTAGTCTTAATTTGGCTGATATAATGACGGCAAATTGGTGTACTTAGCATTTCATAAACCTACATAAATAAATAGTTGAGATTTATTAGACACAATAAAATATTATAATATTAAATCGAAGATCTGAACTCTCCAATTTACTTATTTGTGTTTCACTGCTGACCTTCCTCCCTCTCAGGCCTGCATAAAAAGATTCTTATCTCTCTCTCTATATATATATATATATATATATATATAGATATGCAGATCAGCAGGGACCCACTAGCCTTTGTATGACATCTTTTCCACCCCATCTCGCATTGGTGTTTCTATAAATTTGTTAGAATATTGAAGCCAACTTCATTTTCTATATAGTTCTGTTATACTTTTGTGCTTTTTCCTTTTTGTGCTTACCGTTCCAGTTTTCAGATTCTGGAACTTGGAAAAGGTGTGTTGAGAAAGGGACGGCAAACTAAGCATGGGCTCAGACGGTCATCACTTGTCAATGCCTGAACTTGACCAACTTCCCAGAGAGTTTTATTGGGGAACCCTTGATATTCACAAATTTGAAGGGTTCTGGTACCATCCCCAGGTTCTTGATCCTTTAATGGCCATGCGAAGGCACTTCCAAGCCCGAGATGATGACATTATACTGGCATCCTCCATGAAAACAGGCACTACTTGGCTCAAAGCCCTTTGCTACTGCATAATGGACGACAAAAAAGACTCTACTTCTGATGATCTTCTTCTGAAATACCATCCTCATGATTGTGTTCCTAGCTTGGAGACAAAGATTTACGAAGACAATATGAAGCCTGACCTTACTGGTATGCCGTCTCCGAGACTCTTTCACACTCATTTACCTTACCAGTCCTTGCCGAACACAATAACAAAATCAAGGTGTAAAGTAATTTACATTACTCGCGACGCCAAGGACACATTTGTTTCGATGTGGCACCACAACAACAAGATTTTTGGAGCCTTCTTTATTCCGCAATTTTCCTTGGAAAAAGCCCTTGATAGCTTCTACAGAGGGGTCCATTTTTTTGGGCCTTTTCACGATCATGTTCTGCAGTACTGGAAAGAGAGCAGAGAAAATCCTCAAAGGATACTGTTTCTGAAATATGAAGAGCTCAAACGAGAACCTAAGGAACAGGTAAAGAAGCTAGCCTCTTTTCTCGGGAAACCATTCAATAGCGAAGACGAGATTGACAATGTGCTGTGGAGGTGTAGCTTAGATAGGCTTAAGAACTTGGAAGTCAACAAAAATGGTGAGCCAGTGTATCCATACGTGCCCAACAGCTCGTTTTTCAGGCTTGGCATTGTTGGGGACTGGAAGAACACTCTCACCACAGAAATGGCTGAACGTATTGATGAATTGACAAGAGCTAAATTCGAGGGAACAGGCCTTGATCTTGAGTGATAATGAAGTAAAAAATTCACATGGTGAATTAACTGTTAGCTTTTGTCCTTCTGGTTCGTGATCATAAATGGTTTTACCTTTGCCTTTTATGTTTGTTTAATTTGGTTTCTAATGTCAACTTGTTTTGTGTGCTGTCTTCTAAAAGTTCTTCCTTGGCGGTACTACCATGCCTTGTATAACAGGCTGAGTTCAATTATTATTTGAAATTTCATTTGCCGTCCTTCACTTTAATATAACTTTTTTTTTAGCTACGGACAAGATTTCTCCTTTCTGGAAAACTTCATTTCATACAAGAGTCTAGCTGGCATGCCTTTCCTAGTATTTTATGTTGTAATTTTATAATGTAATAATCATAAAAAGACAATGAAATTTATATTATTTTTTCAATAATTTTAAGTTAAATTATTAGGGAAGTATGTAAAAATCATTTTTGTTAATTATCAAATTATAATGACATTTGAGATTAAATCAGATAATAGAGAATTAAAAAGAACAAAAATAGCACATGAATTTTTCTATGTAACTACCCTTAGACTTGATGCAGCAAAAATTCCAATACACTGATATTATCTTTCTGTAGTGCCATTCTGCATATTTGAAGTACCATTCTTTTTGGTGCATTCCGCCTCTTCTTGTCATATAAAGAGCTACAAAAGCTGTTGGTAGAATAACATCTCTAGAATTTCTGGACATAGGTGAGTTGGCAAGGGATTCTCTTGGTTTAAGTGAGGTTGTGAGTTCGAACTCCCTTCATATATACAGCCGTTTAAAATTTAGGGTTAGAGTTTTGTCTCCTACAAGGGACCTATCTTGCTCGAACGGAGATTAATCTAGGTATGAATGGCTTAAAAGTACCTTTCCATAATTAAGATCCGCTTAGGACACTTCGTGGGTTAAAAAAAAAAGGAATAACACCGCTAGGCCATTAAAGTACCGGCAATTTTGACTTTTGTTTGATAAGATTTGAGTAATGACTAATGCGTAAAACACCTTTTGAGTGTATGTCAAATTGGCCTTTATCCACTATCTTTTATCATCTCAATATTTTGGTTTTTTTTAATTGATCGTGAAGTGTTTTAAGAGGATCTTAATTATAGGAAGACATCTTTAAGTCATTTATTCCTAGATTAATCTTCGCTCGAATATAATAGATCCTTTACGAGAAGCAAAGCTATAACTTCAAGTTTTAAATGACTGCATACGTCATAATTTTGTTTTTCATGATACTGACCATTTGCTACACTTCAAACGAGTTCATATTTGTGCAAGTGGCTTATAGTCCAAAAATGTA
>JANTNU010000005.1:31452996-31475342 GCA_024752395.1 Erythroxylum havanense | reverse complement strand
TATTATTATTATTATTATTATTATTATTATTATTATTATTATTATTATTATTATTATTATTATTATTATTGTTATTAAAAAAACTCCTCGTAAGAGAAGGGTGTTTATTGGACCATTTACTAATCTAGGCCTACTTGATTTTTTTTTGGTAAATGACAGGATTCATATTCAAAATAATCAGAAATCCAACAATTATAGTTGTACAAATAAAGGTTAACTTTCGACTAATTTTGATTAAGTAGAATCAACATAAATCAAATTGATGCAAAATAAATAAAATGAGTAGAATAAGAATAAATAGAATTGGCAGACTCATGTGACAAGTTAAGGCTTTGAAAAGATCACTCAGGAAATTCCACATCTAGAAGCCCATTTACTTCATAATTTAGACAAAAATGAAGTTGTGATGCTGGGATCTTGGGTAGAGACGAGTGATATTTTAATTGGTAAATTAACACCTCAAACGGCGAAAGAATGTGGTTGACAGTATCCTTTCGATCAGAATTAGGGGAGTGTTGCCTAATCATTTCTACTAACTTTTTTCCCAATTTTTATTCTTTTTATAATTAAAAATTCGAATTCAAAAGAAAATTAACATTCTTTTTAAATATTTTATATATTTCAAAAGAATGTTAATTTTCTTTTGAATTCGTATTTTATATATTAAAATTTAATGTTATGCAGAAATTTTCTTTTGAATAAATTAAAGAACTTATATTACTAATCTGTTACTCATTATATTCTTTCTCAATCGCCCGTTAAACTTAAAGTAATATTATTGCTAAAACACAGTACTCTATCTGAATTACTCGAATCGAATATGATTTAGAAATTGAACTCAATTCAATTTGAATGGATAAATTCAAAAGTCTTTGTGAAAAGATCTACAAAAAACTGATACAGTTTAATTTCTCAACTTAGTAGTGCTTCTAAAGCCCACTTCTGCACCATACTATGAGTGAAAGGGAAAATGAAAAGGAATAAAAATTCTTTTTTAATTTATTAAAAGAAAGAAAAAACTGGATCATCAAAAAAATGTTCTCTATATAAGAAACAATAAATAAACTTTTACAATAAAAAAGAAATCCAATTCTATAATTTCGATATAAAGACTTGCATGACTTGAATACAAATAAAACTAAAAAAGAACAAGATTTGAAGAATCAAAAATTCATAAAATTTATGGCCAAATTTTGTCTATAAAGTGGACAAATTATTCACTGACTAAGATTGGAAATCTTGTATTTTACATATCCATACAATTGAGTTCTTGAGTTTTCGAAATAGTGTATAAAGAAGTGTTTCGAATTATTACTATTTGACTCAGATCTGTTCTAAAAATAAAAAATGCAAGGCATTAGATTTGTTTATGTACTCTACGGATAGAGGAATACATAGTGTTAAACATAGTAAAAATAAGAAATTGAAAGATTTCGTTGAAATTGTGTTGGATCAAAAAATTAAGCATGCACAATTTGGCTAAAGTGGAAGATTTCAAAAAAAAATTTATAAACCAACTTTCAGCGGAAGCAAGATAACCAAATCAATGTTCAAAGCCATACATGATACGGTATAAGAAAAATACTTTACATAAAAACAAGATGGAAGTTATACCAACTCATTAGATATAGCTTTAACTTTTCGTTGTGCTATCTTATCCTCAGTAACGTATCCTCTCCTAGGTAATGTTTCCTCTTTTCGCTATTGTATCCTCGACCAATCTAATCTACCACTTGTTTTTCTTGGACAATTTGGTTAACAAGATTCTTTGGTGAGAAAGGAAAAAAAAAACTTGAAAAGAGTTTGCCTTAGAAGAAAGAAACCAAAGATGAGACACCTAGCTCATGCAAGATAGGGATGAGAGAGATAAAAATTCAACAACTCCTTATTTTTCTTCTCTCAATTTCGGTTAAGTCTCAAAGAAAGAAGTTAAGTGCATCCAATGCATCACATCCTTCCTTAATCAATCATAAAGAAGCCAATAAATGAGACTCTTCTCATTTGTTTTAAGATGACTATATGCAAAGACCAATAACCTAAATGATAAATCTCATTTTCGGTTTTGTCATGAAAAGAAGGAAGATCGTCCATCAAATGAACCTATTTCTTCTTTAATCCAATGAATGCTAAAAGGTTACATGCTATCATTAAATAACAACCATTAAACTATTTAATGATAAGATCATTACTCCATTTAATGATGATAAAGCATGTTAAAAACTATCTTAAATATAGCAAACCAATGCTAAATGCGCAGCTGTTAAAAACCATCTTAAATATAGCAAACTAATGCTAAATATGTAGTTACACATTTAGCCTATTAAAATAAAAAATCCACCTCCTTTTATCTTTAATAAGTTTGTTTTAATTTAATTAATCAAATTAAACCAAAGTCTGAACCATTTATAAATACTCATATGGGCTTCTAATTAACAATTAATTAAAGCAAGTCCAACATTCAATCATAAGCTTAAAGGCTCTATTTGTATTTCTTACTTTGCTTGATAACCTTCCTAGAAACCAAATGGGGAATCTAATTGGACTTATATAATTCAAGCTCCAATAAGCCCGAAATTAATTTAATCTCATTAGAATTAATTTCAGTTTATTAACTAAATTTCATTCCACTAAAGACAATTAGTTGAACTCTTGAATTACTAAATATTATGAGAACATATGTTTCAAATAAGATGTCCAATTGCAAACTCTAATATGAACCATATTATAGCCATCTACACATTACCGTTTTACCCTTATGTTGATTTTTCCTTCTAGATATCCCATTTTACTCTATATCGTTATTAACACACAAGATCTCATCTTGGTGTTAAAACTTGATGGGCAGCTAGTCCATCAAACTACTAACGCCAGTTTAATTACCAATCTTTATAAAACATCTAGAAGTGATGATATCACTATAAACTCTTTATTTGAGTGAATGTTCCCTAATACATATTTCAATGAATAATTCCAATATGCAGACACTGAATTGATGCTTTGTAAAACTCCATTCTGATCATATCAAAAATTATAATGAAACACATATGAGTTCATCATTCATCAAGATTGTGGTCAATAATAAATGAATGCTTAAGTGTATATTTTAATATTAAAGTAATGACCTACTTTATTCTTTAAAACATATGTGAATCTAGATTCATTTAATAGTGCCATTATCGACAGTCAAATACTATCATGATATGAAACTCATCATTCCCTTGAAGTAAACTCCTTTACTTGCACGGAGATAAATTGCAATGCTGCGGTCTAAACCATAATCAAGCGACCAACTTGATTATTCAACTATGAATCAATTATTTTAGATTATAATAATATACATGTTTCCCATACATCTCTATGTATATGTATATGTATCCAAAAGAAACTCTATGTATAATGCTCATACAAATAAAACCAAACTCTTTTGTTTTATTAATAATAAATATTTTCATTACAAAAGTAACTGGAAGAAAATTAAGTTATAAGTAAATACATTTTCTTTCCAAGGCACTATATTTACATAACTCTAACAAATTGTTCATTTGGAAATTTCCCAAAAAGCTAATCATAAGTTCTTCTCTCCATCGGAATAATAGGGTCGTTACACTCATTACTAAACCTATCGAAGAGATAAAATATAACCAAGATATATCTTTTTTGATTAGAGGTTGAGCCCATCATCAGAAGAAGAAGTAGGCTAAAAATTAGGATACGTTCTAGGAAAATTTGCTATTCTATCCAAGACTCTCTCAGTCATAAGTCTAAGTTAAGTGGAATTTTTAAATTCCTTTTCAGTTGCCTATTGCAAATTCAAAATTGAGTATAAAATTATCTTGATTCTGCTGTTCATACCTATTTATACATCCCATATCCATATATGGAGTTAGATACAAATTTGTGTGATTCTGTAACCTGTAAACATAATATAAAAAAATTCCATAATTGTTAGATCAATCCATATAATTGGATGAAGAACAATCCAGTGTACCTTGCAGCTCGTATAGTTTGGTAATCATACTTCATGAGATCAATTAGCATAGGGAACATATAGTAAATAATTATGAAAAATTTTATATTTGGTTCTTTCTCTTGGTTAAGATGTCGGGCAGTGACACGCAATGCACGTCACGATGGAATTTTGGGAAGACTCCTCCAGTCCGTGATTAGGGGAATCACACCTTGACTCCTAAAATTGTCAATTTATGATAAAAGTAACTTAATATTAATCAATAACATAATCAAACAATAACTTGAACAGTGTAGGAGTAAAAGAAAGGAAAACTAATTTATGATAAAAGTAACTTAATATTAATCAATAACATAATTAAACAATAATTTGAAGAGTGTAGGAGTAAATTCAAAAACCAATCTTGCCTACATCCACTCTTCAAGAAATTTCTTAAAAAAAATTAGTAAGTCTCTTTTTTCAATAAGGTAAAGAGGAACCTTCTTGTAATATTTTATTTTTTCATAAGTAAAAAGTACCTCTTTTATAATCTTTCTCTAAGAAGAAGAGTAACCATACTCATAAAAGAATTTACAAATTCAGAAGACCTTATTGGGTTTGGGGGTCAAACTAGCTGTTAAAAATAAGAATTTTTCATTATCAATTACTAGTTACTGTGTATTGATTGATCAACATGCGGTTGAACAATGTAGTAACTATTGGAACATTAATGTTACTCTTAAGAAAGATTATATTGGTTAATCAATGTGCGATTAACATATGTACTAACTATTGGAACATTGGTTAATTGTAACACATTGGTTGACCATTGCACAATCAATATTGCTACAAACTCTTGGTACATAAGTTTTGATAACTTTAACTTATATTTTTCTACCATTAACCTATATAAGTCGACCAATACACCTAAAATCATTATTCTAACATCTTTAAATGCGTAAACTTAATCTTTTCTAAAGCAAAATTGAGTTAAAGCACTTCTTTAAATGTACCCAAATGTATGTTTTAAAGATCTTCCTTTTCTTTAAAATCAAAACCTTAATTCCTTTTAGTGACTAAAAAGACTCATGCAATGAACTAAAGTAATGATGTGCATATGTATAAAAAGCCTTTAAAATATCAAAGTGATTAACTAGGAAGTATAATAAACATTATATATTCATCTATAACTTTGTTATGCTTGTTCTTTCTTAGTCTTGATTTTGTTCTTCAATTGAATAAGTTGAATTTCAATTTTTTCTAGCGACTTCATGAGATGTATCTTGATTTATGCATAACCATTATTGCTTTCATAAGAATTAAATTCGTTAATGATACTTATGTTTTGTTATCATCAAATTATAGATTGTAATCTCCATTAATTTAACACTTATAATGCTTGGTAGAATTATTCAGTCTGATTTAATGTCTTGGCTTCCAATTGACAATTAGTTGTGAAATAAATAGTCTAACTTTGGAGGTTATTCCAACAAAATAACTAGGAGGACAGAAAAGATATGCAGAAAAAAAACAAACAAAAATAATCCCTATTCACTAAACGCATAGCAAAATTATTTGCATTACTAAGTGTTTGTATATAAGATGCAGACATTATTAGGTGTTTATTGATTTCTTAAAATGCAACAAAAGGAGGGTGGATGGCTACTAAAATTAGGATACAAGGTGAAAAGAACCTTTCTAAACTAATTAAAAAATAATTAATTAAAACAAATATCAAATTCTACACAAGGGAAATTGTAGAAATATGCCTCTATTAGCTTGGAAAATAATAATGTCAAACATTCACTTTTCTTGTTGAATTGAACCGCTACAATTTCCTTCAATCACATAGTGAACTTGTAAAATAGATACGACCACACATTTAACCCATCAACATTTCTGAAGCTACAACTAATGGGGCAAAGTTTTATTACACCATCTTGAAGATTAAGTAGATTCCCATATAAAAGATATACATCCTTCATCTGCCCATTTAACCCTTTCAAATTGTCACATTCTAGTTCTTCTCTTCCAACATATTAATTTCGCAACATATTATATTTTAGGCAAAGAAAAGTCACGACCGTGACTTAAGTTGCACGACCGTGCAAATGTAAGAAATTTGTTACCTAATATCTATCTAATTGAAAATCAAGAGATTAAAATTACTTGCCAAAGTAAACATCCACGTCGCTAGAATAATTTTACTTAGGTTGTTATATCCTCCAAAATCCAGGGAATATTTTTCTCATTTATGACCTTGAGAACACCTATAAATTTATAATATCAACTTTTTTAAATCACTGTCATTGCTTTATCATCATTCACACTCCGTCGTCATCCCTGTTTTTTTTTTATAAAATTACAAAAGGCAATATTAGATAATGTATTCATCACTAAATTTGTTTAGCTAAATAATGTAATCGACTGAAAATGTCAAATAATTTGATGTAGATGAGATTAGGTAATTTGGATATTAGTAGGTGTAGGAAGGTGGCGAAGAAAGACAAGACGATGAGAGGGTTACTTCTTTAGTGTTGAAAAGAAGATGACAGAGGACGTCGACTGGGATTAGCTTGAATCATAAGCCATGAATTTTGGAAGAGTAACAAATTGTTTAAAATTTAAGAAGAAACAACGGCATATTTCAATTAGACAAAGTAATATTAGACATAAGATCTGGACTCATGTTCACAATGCCTCGAAAGTGATAGTGAGACTCACTATCTAAGTGTGAAGGATAATAAACAAAGCAATGTTAGTATTGATATGTCCTTTAACTAACAAAATGTTAATCATATCAAAATTGTCATCTATTTTTGTTATACATTTTACAAACGTTATGGTTCAAATTGAATGTTTTGAAATATTAGAGCTCAACTTATATTCTTCTGCAAATATTAAGGTTCAAAATATATTTTTGGACTTTTACTTCATCATATCTGTGACCAAGAACCTGTGCTCTTAATATGTGATACTTTATTGCTAAAAATTGTAATATTATTTTGTATTATTATTAATTTTGTAACTATATGAGAATTAAACAAACTTATTCTCACATTAATTATAGCTTTTTCTTGGTATTTAATATGAGTTTGATTTATCTATATGAATAATATGTGAAAGAATAATTAACTTTTATGATGAGCATTTCTTTGATTAATATAAATAAAAATATTGTTATGCCAAATTTATATTAAAATGATTCTTTTATATAAAAGCTGGAATTAATAAAATAAAATATTTTTATTTTTTAATTATTTTTAATTTTAATGTTCTAAAATAAATTTATAAAATTTGTACCATTTAAAAGATAAATATTATAATAAGTGATTAAATTTTAATTTTATGAAATTAAAATATTATTTTTATAATTTTAAACAATATTTAATATTGACTAATATTACTAATTTACCGTACTAATATTAAAATCGATGCAATTCATAATTAGTTGTGGCAACTTTATTGTAAGCTGCTTTTAGGTTGTATCAAATATGCGAATTTCGTACTATATCGGCCACTTGCCGGAACGTATCGTGCTGATCGAAAAATTGTATAAAATTATCGTGAAGTTGTCGACTGGTATCGTAAACTTTTAAATTTATAGGGATTAAATTGTAAAAAAAAAAACAACTCACCGCAAATTTCTTCTCTCTCTCCTCTCTACTCATTTTCAACAGTCTCTCTATCTTCAGCGTTCACCGTCCGCCGCCATGCCACCACCTGCAGCCGCCGCCCTCTCACCACGCCATCGTTGAACTTGCCAACAAAAAAGATGAAGGTGGAGCTCATGAGATAGATTAAAGACGGAAAGAGTTCAATGGATGTGAGTTTTTAAAATGTCGACTTCTTGGCTTCCTCTCAAATAGTAGTCTTCCTCTCAAAAACAAAGTTTAGGGTTATGTTGTTATAATATCTGACATTTCTTTTAAGTTAGGGACGCTCTCAGTGGCGAGTAAAAAAATGGCCGCTCACAAGAGTTGGGTTTAGTTTTATGATGGATTATTGAGGGCAGTCTAGCTGGAATTTATAGCTTTTTGGTTTCTCCTGAAAGTTTGATTACAAAGCACCCTATTTCACTTGATATTTCTTCAAGTCATCCATTGCTAAAGAGGTAAAATATTTTTTGCCTTCCTCTGTTTCTGCACCATCTCGGAAGCATGCACAAAGCAAGTATCGATTTGTGCTTCTCTGGTTTCAAAGAAGGTTTAAAACAGGGTTCCACGGATTGCAAGAATTCGTCCTTTTTGCTTAATTTCCCGTTTCTTTCAGTCTCTTCCAGGTTACATGCGGGTTTCATCCTTCAAGTTTATTTCTTTGAGGAAATATATTAAACAAGTTAACTTATTTCGGTTTTATTCTACTGCAACTATTGTTCATCTGGATTCCACCTTGGCAGACCCCATCTCAGTGGAGCAAAGTCAGAACCTCTATAACGACAATCATTTGATTAATGGCTTCACTAAACTAGACACTCCTAAGGTTGCCGAAATTTTATACTCTTTGATTAAACAGCCCAATCTTGCCATTTCATTCTTTTATCAACTAAAAGAAGGTGGATTTTCTCATGACTGTAATACTTATGCGGCAATCATTAGAATCTTGTGTTATTGGCGTTTGGACAGGAAATTGGATTATGTGTTGTTGGAACTTATTGGAAAACAACGAAATTCAGGATTTCAGATTGAATTGTTGTTTGAAGCTTTGGCAGAGGGAGTTCACAGTGAGTTTTCTAATGTGCTTGCTCATGTGTCTGATGTATTGGTTAAGCTTTATGTCAATTACAGAATGTTTGACGAGGCAATTGATGTTCTTTCCCAAATTATGCTGCGTGGGGTAATTCCACATATATTCTCATGTAATTTTCTCATGAATCGGTTGATTTTGTGCGGGGAAGTGGAGTTAGCTCTGACCATTTATCGGCAATTGGAGGTCATTGGGGTAACACCTAATGATTACACATACACTATTGCCATCAAGGCATTTTGTGTAAAAGGTAGTTTGGAGGAAGCATTAGATGTGTTTCAAAAGATGGAGCAAGATGGGATTGCTCCACGTTTGTTTGCTTACACAACTTATATCGAAGGACTCTGCATGAATAAACAACCAGATTTAGGGTTTAAAGTTCTTCAGGCACTGATAAGTGCAAAGGGTCCGGTAGATGTCTTTGCTTTTTCAGTTGTCATTCGTGGGTTCTGCAATGAGAGGAAACTGAAAGAGGCTGAGAATGTTTTGCACGAGATGGAGAATCAAGGTCTTGCTCCAGATGTGTATGTATATGGTGCCTTGATTTGTGGGTTCTGCAGGATTGGAAGGTTAGATAAAGCTATAGCTTTTCACGAAGAAATGGTAGCAAAAAATATCAAGACTAATTGTGTTATTCTCAGCTCTATTCTTCAAGGCTTGGTTCAGGCTGGCATGACATCAGAAGTTGCATACCAGTTTAGGGAATTTAAGAAGATGGGAGTTTTCCTTGATCAGGCTTGCTATAATGTAGTGATACATGCGTTGTGCCAGTTGGGGAAAGTGGAAGAAGCGTCAATTTTTTTCCTTGAGATGAAAGAGAAGCAAATGGTGCCAGATGTTATCAATTACACCACTTTGATTCGGGGTTATTGTCTTATGGGTAAACTAGATGATGCTTTAAATTTATTTGAGGAAATGAAGAGAAATGGCTCCAAACCAGATATTGTTACTTATAATGTACTTGCTAGTGGGTTGTGTAGAAATGGCCTTCTGCGAGAGGCGCTTAACTTGTTAGATGAAATGGAAGCTCAGGGTTATAAAACTAACACTGTCATACAAAATGCAATCATCGAAGGTTTGTGTGTAGCGGGTAATGTGGAGGATGCTGAAGCTTTTTTCAACAAACTGGATGACAAGTGCGTGGAAAATTATAGCTCCATGGTAAATGGTTATTGTCATGCAAATTATACAAATAATGCCTTTAAATTATTCATTAAGCTCTCTAAGGAGGGATGTATACTCACAAAAGGTTCTTGCTCAAAGCTGCTCTCTAATCTCTGTGTGGAAGGTGATGACCAGAAAGCTTTGTTTTTGCTTGAGAAGATGCTAGCTCTTAATGTGAAGCCTACCAAAATCATGTACAGTAATGTCATAGGTGTGCTTTGCAATGGTGGAGAAATGAAAAAGGCTCAGTATGCTTTTGATACTTTTATCCGCTCAGGACTGGTCCCTGATCTGATTACCTACACAATGATGATAAATGGATATTGTAGAATAAACTGCTTAAAGGAGGCCTGCAAACTCTTGGGTGATATGATGAGCAGAGGGATTGAGCCTGACGTTGTCACTTACACTGTTTTACTTGATGGTTTATCAAAACAGAATCTAAGGTCTCATTCACTGTCGCATACCCGTAAAAACAAGGATAAAATGTTTGATCCCTCAGCATTTTGGAGAGAAATAATAGATAGGGACATGCAACCTGATGTAATTTGTTACACTGTTCTCATCGACAGTCACTGTAAAATGAATAAGATTATTGATGCTAGAAGTCTTTTTGATGAAATGATTGATAGAGGACTACAACCTGATATTGTAACATACACAGCTCTATTATCTGGCTTCTTCAAAGCAAGAGACATTGATAGGGTTGAAGTACTTGTCAAAGAAATGCAAGTTAATGGGATAGAGCAAGACGGTCATTATGAATCGACGTTTCGTCATGGTATTTTGAAGGCCAGGAATGTGCAGTTCAGTTGATAAGTCTTTTGTTGACTCCCAGTGGCACACGTGCGTGGAACCGTACCTAATCAGTTGTTTGTTGCATAGCCTATGTTAAGCCACTGAATCTAGAGTTTATTGCTGTTCATACGTTGAGGAATTCTTGAGCAAGACATGGTAATGTATCATCCCACTGAGGGCTGTTATGCAATGGCAGGACTGAAGGAAGATGATGATGCTTTTCTAAGGAAGATGAACCAGTTTTACACCATTCAAAAATTGTGTGGTCAGTTTCTTTTTGCTTTCTCTTGATTTCTCCTATCTTTTGAAATCAAGCATTATTTTCTTTTAATTGAAGTTGTTCAGCACATGAGTTGTTTATTGAAGATGTATGCAATCCAATTCCTGGTTTTGCAATTTCCCTGTTTTACGATGTTATTTCATCTCGGCCCTCCGCCAAAAATTTCAGGAATTGGGTGGTCCCCTCCCTTGCCCCGCACAAGGTGAATTCTCAACTGGTAAAGATTTGCCATGGTGGATCTCTTCTGGAGGAATTCACTTCATCAATTTTCCTCAAATTTTCCCATGTTTGTCACTTGAAGTGCATACTGCGTATTTCCTAAGACCAAAAAGAAAGGAAAACAGACACAGCAGATTTTAAAACTATTACTAAGATGGTTTTTGTTTTTCATTTTATGGTGGCTACGTTGATTGCTGTCTAAGCACATACTAGCTTTGCTCTTTTGCATTGGGATGGGCTGCTGTAATATACTGAGAGTTTCATCTTTTACGTACTGGATATTAAGTGGGAAGAATGGAACCTTTTCTCTTATAAAAAAATGAAGTAATTTTATTGACTAAGCTTTAAGCTTTCAACAATGAAGTGTACAAAGATAAACCCTCAATAAGGATCCCAGCAACTTGCTACACAGTTAGACAACCGAGAAGGGAGGTGTGAAAAATTAGGTCTATAGTTAGGAGTTTAGGTCAAGTTCCCAACTAATCTTCATTTGGGCGGTGACTCCAAGGTGAGCTTTGTTTGCTACAAAAAGTTTCTCTAATCCAAACGATTGTCTTTGCTGACAACGTATATATTTATTTGTGGCTAGGCTTTTGTGAAGCCTGTTGTTCCTTTCCCACCAAAGAACATAGATGGAGCAAATGAAGGTTGATTGGAAAATGCAAGCATCCTGTTTCATAAGTGTGGCCTTCTCTACAGCCCTGGCCTTCTCTACAGCCCAACCAACAATAAGAGGCTATTCCCTCTCATTGTATCAGATGTAAGGCCATTGAAAAAAAGATGAGCATTTAATTCAAGAGCCATTTGACATAATAAACATAAATTTGTCTAAATACCATATTACCTATCCGTTGAAATCTGTCTTGTAGCCAGTCAACTAATAAAAGAAGACTTGGTGAAAAAGAGTTTGGACCAACGAAGATGAAACAAGGGAACTCTTTAACAAATGTGGTCTAAATAAGTTATAATAGAAACTATTTGTAAATTTCTAGGAGGGTTCTTGTAGTCAAATCATCCTATTCATCTGGTTGGGGTTAGGTTGGTGAGTAGTTAGGTTATTAAGAAGACTACTAGCACATTTGAAGCTACATCTCTAATTTCTTTTCGAAGTTATGTCACCTTGGCCTGAGGATGGATTCTTATAATAAGTGCATGCATATTATGCCTGTGTAAAGGTATTCGGTTGGACCTGTTATCTAACCAGAATCAAGTTTGTTCCCTGTTTCCTATCAAACTCTTGAAGGAGAACTGGAGTTTCTAAGTCTGAGCATCTGTATTAAGGACTATGAATGTTTGTTGCTCACTTTGAGCTATTAGAAACTAGTCGTAGACAATTAGTATCCATGAACCCATTTATATCAAAGAACCTTTCTATTATTAAAATGTTTCCATATTCTTTTTGTAATCAAAGTTGAATTCATGGCTTGCAAGGACATCAACCATAGTCCATCTTCCTGCTTGGAAGGCATAAGACTTCCCATTTGATCCTAGTCCCTTTTGAATTATTAGACTTTCCTGGGCATAGAAAATTTCTCATAATTGGTGAGAATTGGCATCATTGTCCAATAGTCTGTTGATGACTGTTCACTTTTTAAGTAATTTACTTTCTGTCCTCTTTGTTTTGGTCTCCTAAACAGGCTGCTTTGATATCTAAAAAGGGTTATGGAATGAAGCATAGAGCAACTAAGTGGGTTATGTCCCATGGAAGTCTGAAAGGTTTATTGGCGACAAACGTGTTGTTCAGTGGAAGATCTTTGACGCAGAACAACCAAAAGGCATGTTGGAAGTGAAACTCGGTAGGAGCGGTGTTGATTTCAGTTTTTCCAAAAAGATGCAGAGAGATGATATTCAATGTCATTCATGTATAACTTGTACCATATTTTTAAAATTATTTTTGGGTAAGATAAGGAGGAAGGCAATCCTAAAGGAGTAACTTCTACTAAACACTCATCTTACTTATTGGTCAGGAGGGACCAAAGGAATTTGTGAGGTTCAGAGAAGCATTTGCATGCATTGATTAAAAGGAAATGAACAGCATTTGTAAAGTAGGTCATTAGTAGGACTTTCTAGATATACGTAGCTATTAGCACAATTCAGGCAAGTCCAAATTAAGTTTGTCTAGCTAAATTGGTAAAGGTATCTGCTATTAACTGCCATAGCTCGTAATCTAGCTGAAAGGCAGAGCTTGGGATCATTTTGTAACAAGACCATAGATGTTAAAGTAGCATACAATGCAGGATAAGAAGAAGAGGAAAGAAAATACAAAAGATGAATTTATTAAAACTGTAGATTTAATAAGAATCAATACGTGAGTGGGAGTCAAAATTCTAATTTGAGCCCTTTGCCTCTCAAGACTATTGACTTAGAAGTTAGAGTTTTGGTGAATGGGTAATTTCTTATTTTGTGTAAAGAAATTATATTTTATAAATGGGAATAATAAAATTAGAATATAATTATAAAGATAAATTTTTGATTTTTCATTATTTTAGTTGGAGCAAGAGTTTTCACTCACTTCTGCCTAAGTTGACCTTTTAAGTAGACATCTTAATCATGCACCTATAAAATTTTAATTTTTAAAAATAGAGCATATTTCCATTCGCAACACTCTTGGTATTTAGTAAATAGGAGGGTGAGCAAGTTTAAAATGTACATGGTTGATATGACATGCTTCTACATTTCTCAAGTCTTTAAGTTGTATTTTTCTTATTATTTTCAACCTTTTCTCTATTTCACTTCTTCTAACTTGTTCCTTTTTTGAAAATTTTTGGTATTGAGTCTATATTTTTAGTTTGTTTTCTTCTATCTATTGAACCCTACTTTCCTTAGTTCACTTTTTGTTCCTAGTTCCTTTTTCTTGTCTCTTCTTTCATAGTCTCTAGTTGCTTTTCTTACTTTGCCATTTTCCTCTTCTTCTTCTTCTCCCTTGTCCAATGGCCTAAGCTCCAAGATTACTTTATTTATATAAGGTGTTTCTATGCCTTTTTCCTCTTTTGCCTTTGAGGAATGATTTACTTTAAGCTTTTCTATTAGCTAATAAGATGTCCAATAAGTTATCTCCTGCTAACTAGCCTATTAGCTTGGATCATAAAGCTTTCCTTCTCTTGTCCCAAACCTTCCCCTAGTCCCCCTTTCTATTAATAACCTTATCTCTTCAGTTCTTACTTCTTCCCACACTACACTAGTCCCACCTAGCTCTCCTAGTCCCATAATTGCTTCTCTTTCTCAACTTAATAACTTTGCTCCCTTTGATCCCTTAATATCCAAGCTTTTTGGTGATAGAGGGCTTGTATGCTTTAAATAAAATTTATTTTTTTCTTACCTAAACTTATATAAGGAAGCAATATTGTGGCTCCTCCATTGTAAGTTCTTACAGAAGGAGCTTCTAAACGATAACCAACTTAGTTTTTTCTTTAGATAGGAGTTAGTTTTTTCTTTAGATAGGAGACCACCTTATCCTATAAACCAATTGAGCATAAAAACACTAGAGGAAGTAGGTGCCTAAGGAAGTTCTGGTTAATAAGGAGAATATTTTTTATTCAAATTTGACTTTAAATCTAATGCACAAAGAATTTAGAAAGTTGGTTGGTGGCACTACAACAATAAGCCTTTTTTTAAAATGGAAACCAAACATTAAACTGAAAAATTAGAAATAAAAGTAGGTTCCTTTATTGATTAATATGCATAATGTGCCATTAGAATACTAAACTACTAAGGGTTTGAATCACTTGGAAAGTTATATTAAGAATCAATTTGTATGGTTGAAGCCATTGCTAAGATAAAACAAGTGAGTTATACAAGGATTTGTGTAATGTTTGATACACATTTTGATAGGTCCCAGTCAAAGCTATAATGAATTGGTTATTCTGCTTAGGGTGAGAATAGAACCACACTGACTTTTGGATAATATCGCCTGCTTTATTGACAGCAACTCATAGATTAAATACAAATGAAATGCAACTACTATTCCTATTTCCACGTGCACGACTTGGGGAAGTTGGAAGACAGCTATAAACCAACAACTGCATGATCTGAAAATATCAAAACTACTTTGTCCTATTCCTACGCAGCAAACACTCAATGACCACGTTTAACCTTTGTGACCTTCGTGACTTATCAATACCCCCTTCTTTGACAGCAACCTTGTCCTCAAGGTTGACATGAATGAACTTGTGTAATAACTGAATCACTAAGCTTCGTCTCCTGAACAATCGTCACCGCCTTCTGAAGTTGGGGCCTTCTACAACGATGACCAGGAGTAAATTTCTCATCGCAATTGAAGCAGAGTCCGTGCGCACGTCTCTTCTGCATCTCTTCCCAAGTCAATCGCCGTATTGGAGTCTCCGACTCATTTTTTATTGGAGAAGAAGTCGGTGGTAGAGTATTTGGTCGGGTAACTCTCTTTTGTCGAGTTATTTGTTCGTCTCTCATTCTGGCTAGGCTAATTGCTTCCTTCAAAGATTTTGGCTTGAACATTCGAATGCCATCAGCAATTTCAGATTTCAACCCTCCCATAAATGTTCCCACCAAGGCCCTTTGTGTCCATCCCTGAACCCGGTTGCCCAATCTCTCAAATTCTTTCTGATATTCCCGTAATGAACCTACCTGGTTGACTTTGGACAAAGCTTCATCAAAGTCTTCACTTTCAGTCGGCCCGAACCGGAGCCAAAGCTCCTCTTCAAAAACTGCCCAAGTGATTTCTTTCTCTTCTTCCTTGCAGACTCGGCGTAGCCATTGCCACCATTGGTTCGCTTCGCCTTCTAGGTGATATGACGCCAACGCTACCTTTTGATCTGTAGTGGTGTGTTGGTATTCAAAAAACTGCTCCACGCGGTTAAACCACTCCGTCGAGTCATTGCCGCTATAGAAAGGAAACTCAAGCTTTGCTAATTTAGAGCAACATGGTTGGCGGCCCCCTCAGTTCTCTCTACTCCGTCTTCACGCGACGATCGACCGTAACCAGCCTGACCAGAAGCATTGCCGTTGGAACCTTCTAAGTTAGAGGCAATGGTGTAGGTAAGTCGCTTGAGGTTCTCTTCGATGATACGGAGTTTGTCGGTCATCCCGAGCTCCATTCGACTAACGCTATCTTGTAACCTGCCAAGGCTTACTTCCAAGTTCTCAATACGTTCTTTGTTGGAGGCCATTTTGATATAGTTCTGATACCAATGATAGGTCCCAATCAAAGCTATAATGAATTGGTTATTCTGCTTAGGGTGAGAATAGAACCACACTGACTTTTGGATAATATTGCCTGCTTTATTGACAGCAACTCATAGATTAAATACAAATGAAATGCAACTAATATTCCTATTTCCACGTGCACGACTTGGGGAAGTTGGAAGACAACTATAAACCAACAACTGCATGATCTGAAAATATCAAAACTACTTTGTCCTATTCCTACGCAGCAAACACTCAATGACCACGTTTAACCTTTGTGACCTTCGTGACTTATCACATTTAGACTTACCAGAACTAATCCTATTAATGAGGCTTGGAGAAGATGATAAGAAAGTTGAAGATTAAGTTACAATCTCTTATCAATGGAGACTAAATTTATCTCAATAAGGCAAAAAAATGGATATTGGTAGGTAAGAAGTTTCTAAGAGGATATCACTAAGAACTGATGGAATTTCATTAGTCAAGAGGAAAGGATATCTCTACTACAAAGGATCAATAATCTTAACTAGGATAATTTGATAGGAAACACTGAAATTATAACCATAATAATGAAAAATGAAGCTAGAGCTTAACTATAAAGAGTTGTAGATAGCTTGAGATTAATATAATAAGTGGTCCTTAGATTGAGAACAGTAAGGTCATGAATAAGGTAGCTGACTCTCCATCAATTTCTACTAATTAGACTGGAGATCTAACTCCTCCCATTAAGCATATCGGTAATCCTACTAGATCTTTAAATGATCAATAAGAAACATCCTATTTAGGTAATAAGGTCAAGGTTTCTATTAAGAGGAAATAAAAAAGGAAAAATAAGGGAAGTAGCTCTTATACCTTATCCTTCTATGTCAATTCTCTCATGAAATGTTAGATGACTCAATAGCCCTAAAAAGTAGCAAGTATTATGTAATTAATTATATAATATCAATCCTTTTTTAATAAAACTTCTAAAAACTAAGCTTAAAGTGGATAACTATAAGAAGTTAGATTTCTTAAGGAAGCATTGTTTAATCATTTCCAACCATCAATCTCACTCCTTTGGTAGAATAGTCATTTCTTTTAACCTTGACATATTAGAGATTCGTAAATATAATTAGATAAATTAAAACTCATTTTAATTTATCTTTAATTATGTAATTACATAATTTATAATTACAAATCAATATTAATGTTTGGTAATGTATTATTACTACTCAAATATTATAAATGTTAAAATAATTGAACTTAATTTGTTCATGTCATGTTTGTTATTACTAAATAATTAATTTATAATTAATATTTGAAAAATATTTTAAATGCTATAAATTCCTACTAATCAAAGAAGTAGAAAATTCTTTTTAATTATTTTAGGATAATAAATTCTTTATTAACTTTCTCCATAATCTCTTATTGTTTATGATATATCTAAATACTAACATCTATGCTATCTTAAATAGAAATCATTTTATGAGATCAATTAATTTCTTTATAAAAATATGTAATGTGTAGTAGTTTTCTTTTTTACATCAATATCTTATCTTAATAGAATTATAATTAGGCTAAAAGTATATTTTCAATCATAATGTTGACAGTATAATACAAGTTAGGACTCTAATATAGGAAAAATATCAAATGGACCGTATTCATTCTTACCCTTTTATTCTGGATCTTTCTTATTGAATACCGTTTTTTCTTATTTTTATAAATTACTTATCATATAAAAAACAATTAATATATATTAAAATACAGTATTTTATAAATTAACAATTTTCTATCAATTAAAAATATTATTAATATAAAATTTTATATATTAAAATTTTGAAGTTACGATACACGTGTCGAAAACATTTGCATTCCCCTATGATGCACCACCAATCCTACCAAACCTATCATCCAATCTGCACCGTCCATTCTCTGCATTAAGTACTCAGGTCTGACACAAGCTGCAAACCCTCTCTCTTGCTTACTTCTCTCCTGGCCGTGTCGCATTAGCTTTTTGTGGCTCTCTGAAACCGAACCCAAAATAGTATTGTACGGCCTCTGATTTTTATATTTCTCTGAGAAAGTTTGGATTTTCCTTTTTAGGTATTTCGAGGTTGTGGTTTCTGATCTTGATTTTGGTTTTGGATCTTTTGTTTTGGGATCTAAAAGCAGTAATATTAGTCAGGGAAGATGTTTGGCAGAGCACCGAAGAAGAGCGATAACACAAAGTACTACGAGATTCTTGGGGTCTCAAAGAACGCTTCTCAGGACGATCTTAAGAAGGCTTACAGGAAAGCCGCCATCAAGAACCATCCTGACAAGGGTGGTGACCCTGAAAAGGTATATACTGTGGCTTTCATAGATCAACTTTTGGAATTGAGTGTTCTGTTGATCTTGGTTTAAATAGCATACTTTAAAGACTCTTCGTTCTTTTGTTTTTGTTCTTTTTGAGGATTGATTTGGTCAATTGAGAGAACAGATCTGGTCCATCAGTGATCAGTTGTAGATTGGTTGTTCGATTGTACAGTTACCTTCTCTTTTAAATTTTGTTAGGAGATTAATCTTTATTGCAGTTTGCGTTTGATCTAATATGGATTGGAAGTAGAAGATGGTTGGTATTCAAGGGTTCTAACTGGAACTAATTTCTGGATTCAGTATATCGTTTTTATTTCGATTCATTGATAATGTAATTCTACACACGAGTGGTTGTTTTAGGCTGCATCTGATTAGTGCTAAATGACTACGTCAAGGACTGTGTTTACTTTGTCTGTCTATTTAGCTGTTAATTTCATTCTCTGTCCAAACGTTATGGTACCTGAAGCATAATTTTTCTATGATTATGGGAAGTGCTCCTCAGACCAAACTACCTAGTTTTTCCTTGATTATTGTATTTCTTTTGCCTTAATTGTACTGAAAAATTTTATTGTGAGATTAGCTATCATATTGACTGGTAAAATTTTGTGTTTGATTCAGTTCAAAGAATTGGCCCAAGCATATGAGGTTCTGAGTGACCCAGAGAAACGTGAGATATATGATCAGTATGGCGAGGATGCCCTTAAGGAAGGAATGGGTGGTGGTGGTGGTGGTCATGACCCGTTTGATATTTTCCAATCTTTTTTTGGTGGCAACCCATTTGGTGGTAAGAATATTTAGATCTTAACTTTACAAATTTTGGAGTGAATGAGATTATCTTGACATGAAAATTCTTTTTCATTAGGTGGTGGCAGCAGTAGAGGCCGAAGGCAGAGACGAGGTGAGGATGTCATCCATCCTCTGAAGGTTTCTTTGGAAGATCTGTACAATGGTACATCCAAGAAGTTGTCTCTTTCACGCAACATGATCTGCTCCAAGTGCAAAGGGTAAATATCTTTTTCTTACTGAAGTAGCCTACTTTAGCTTGTTCAATTTCATATTCTATTTCGGCTAACTTGGGTTTACTTATGTTGAAATTGACAGCAAAGGGTCAAAGTCAGGTGCATCAATGAAGTGTTCTGGTTGCCAAGGTTCTGGAATGAAGGTCTCCATTCGACAGCTTGGACCTTCTATGATCCAGCAAATGCAGCATCCTTGCAATGAGTGCAAGGGTACTGGTGAAACAATTAATGACAAGGACCGATGCACCCAATGCAAGGGTGAAAAGGTTGTTCAGGAAAAAAAAGTATTGGAAGTTATTGTTGAGAAGGGTATGCAAAACGGGCAAAAGATTACATTTCCTGGAGAAGCTGACGAAGCTGTAAGTCAGAATGCTCATATGAGATTTTTTTTGTTTAAACTCAAGATTGGTTAGAGAAGTGACTCAAATGCATGAAATTTTTAGTTTATGTGCCTGCTGATTTCTGTTTCTGCTGTTTTTCAGCCTGACACGGTCACGGGGGACATTGTTTTTGTTCTACAACAAAAGGAGCATCCCAAATTTACTCGGAGGGGTGATGACCTTTTTGTTGAGCATACACTGTCCCTTACAGAGGCACTTTGTGGCTTCCAGTTTATATTGACCCATTTGGACGGAAGGCAACTGCTTATTAAATCCCATCCTGGGGAAGTTGTCAAGCCTGGTAAGATGCACTGAAACTGTGTTGGTTCCTTTTGTCTCTTAATTCTTATGCAAAGAGGTTAATTTATCTTATTTGTTGTGGCTTGTTTACTTGAAGTGAGTTCAGATTAGTGATACAAATGTGCCTTTCGAAATGGAACAAGTTCTGGTTCTGATGCCTGTTCGTTTTTTGCTCTGTTTCCTTTATTTTGCTGCTGCATTTTTCCTGATGCTTTTTTTGGTGTCAATGTTTTCTTGATCTATTTTTTCCTTCTGGATTCTGAATTTTTGGTCGGACATAATAGCTTGTTACCCAAATCAAAGGCACATTCTGATCTTATTTTCCCTAGTCTACATGCATGAGCTATTGCCCCTGTCCCTTTCTCTGATAATGAGTGACTACTTGGTTTGGTATAAATACAGGTTAACCGTCTTTTGTTCCTATTTCCATCAGTGACAGACTGCAACTTTTATCAAATAGATGTCTGTCAACTTCCGATGTTTCTGTCTTGCTGTTAGCTGGTCCTCTGTATATGTGACATGGATTTATTTTTCCACTACAGATCAGTACAAGGCCATAAATGATGAGGGAATGCCTATGTATCAAAGGCCATTCATGAAGGGCAAGCTATATATTCATTTTACTGTTGATTTCCCGGACAACCTGAGCCCTGATCAGTGCAAGTCCCTGGAGGCAATACTTCCACCCAGAACTTCAGTCCAGCTGACAGATATGGAGCTGGATGAGTGTGAGGAGACAACTTTACATGACGTGAATATCGAGGAAGAAATGCGGAGGAAGCAACAGCAGAGGGCCCAAGAGGCATACGATGAGGATGACGATATGCACGGTGGTGCACAGAGGGTGCAGTGTGCTCAACAGTAAATTGACGGTGGGATTCTACTAGGTTGAATGACGGAGGCGAAGGAAGCAGTGTGGTTTGACAGATTATTTTTGAGAATCAGACTTATGTTATACAAAATTGTAGACTCGGTAGTACGATGTGGTGGTTTCATTTGTGCTTGCAAACTGATAATATGTAAGAGTTAGTGCCTAGACCATTTATTACCCTTTTAGCAAAATTGTGAGGGGCAAATGAGCCTTTGTAGGCTAATTTGACTAATCTATAAAGTTTGTAGCATTTGGCAATTGTTTCTTATTAATGGCCTCTCTCCAAGCTCCTCCAATTGTTTTGTTCAGTTGATACTTGTTGGGAAAATACTATCCTCAGTCCTTTTTTTATTTAATTGTCTTTTAAGTTAGTAATTATTTAATCAAGTGTAATCTTAGGGGATGTTGGAGTCACATTTATCCTGCGAAATCATACGAGAAACGTTGATATGTCATGTTACGTCAGGATATAGTGCCACAAGGCGTTAATAATAATAATAATAATAATAATAATAATAATAATATGAAAATGAACTTGATTGAGTACATTATACACATTTTAAAACAATAAGCCCCCATGAAAGAACCTACTTCAATCTTTTTAACATATTTCTTCCTTCCCAAATGAGGTCAACTTGGTTTCAGAACTCAGCTTCGAACCCACACCCACAGCCTTAGATTTCTCTGCATTCATAGCAGTTTCAACTAAAATCCCAAAAGCATTTCAGCCAAAAGCAAACAAAACCCATATAGATCTACAAAATCAAACTTTTAACGCCAAACACCAAAGAAGGAAACGAGAGAGATGAGCAGCGAAGAGGTTTGGGGCAAATTTGATCTTTTAGGTTTGGACTTATCCCAAACGCTGCTCCACCCAGCTGATTGGTTTTGGTTGATTGGGTTGGCTGATTCAACCCAATCAGCCAATTAACCAAACATATGTATCAGCTGTTTGACTTAGTCAAATAACTGATTTTGGCTGATCAGTTAAAATATTAGCTGATCAGCTGTTATCCAAATACACCCTTTGTCTAGGGATGACAATTGTACCCGAACCCGATGGGTACCCGATAAAATTACCCGAACGGGGGCGTTAACAACAATACCCGTCGGGTATCGGGGCGGGTAT
>JANTNU010000005.1:31437193-31448858 GCA_024752395.1 Erythroxylum havanense | reverse complement strand
GCAGACGGCAAGACGAGATCTAACGACGAAGGAGCAGCGGCGTGGAGAAGAAGAAGAAACCGAAGATGAGCCAAGAAGAGTCTAGAAAGGTAGAAGCGTTGGGGGGGGGGGTAGATTTTTTAGGTTTAAGTTTTGTTTATTGTAATTTGGTCCTTAGAAAATATCAAATTTTCCGAAATGGTCCAGAAAGTTCCAAAATTCTGGGTACCAGCCGGTACCGACCAAAAACGGCCGGTACCCACCGGAATTTACTCTCGGTATCTTTTTAGCCATACCGGTTTCGTTTTCCGACCGGTACGGTATGGTATTCACATCACTGGTTAAACAAGCTCAGTGAGTGCTAGAATTTCTATTCAAATCATATTTAACTCAATCCTATGTGTCGTTTATGCAAAAAGAAAGGGCACATAGAGAAGAGCTGTGTCAAATTTAAGGCTTGCCTTATAAAGAAAAGTATTTCAATCTCACTTATTTGTTGTGAATCTAAAATGGTTGATGATTGTCGTAGCACTTGGTAGATTGATTCTGGTTCTACAATCCATATTTTCAATAACTTGTAGAGTTTTCTAAACCACAGGAAGCCAATAGGCAATGAACAATGCATCTATTCAGGCAACAAGATGCATTTACATGTAGAAGTTGTTGGGATATACAATTTTTTTTTAAATTCTGACTTTATTTTGAATTTGGAAAGAACATTTTATATTCCAAGCTTTTCTAGAAATTTTATTTCAGTTTCAAGACTTCTAACTTTGGAATATTCCTTTAACTTTTCAAATACATCATTTGGTTTATATCATGGATCTAGTCTTATTGGAAATTGTACAAAGATTGATGGTCTTTTCCGAATTAATTTGCAAGAAAATATTTTTCACAATACAAGATATGTCTATAATAATGTTGGTATTAAAAGATGTGTTATGAATGAACAATTCTCTATATTGTGGCATCAAAGATTGGGATACATTTCCCTTTAAAGAATTAAAAAATTAATGAATGATAGCATACTTAATACTCTAGATTTTACTAACTTTAATGTTTATATGGATGGAATAAAGAGAAAGCAGACTAACATGACAAAGAAAGGTGCCAAAAAGAGTTCATACATATTAGAGATCATATATACAGACATTTGTAGTCCAGAAATGGACTCATATGGCCAAAAATACTTCATCTTATTTATAGATGATTACTTGCTATATATGTACCTTTACTTGCTTCATAACAAGAATGAAGCATTAGATACCTTTAAGCATTTCTCTAGTTTGCAGCATATATGCGTTTGGGGATGTCATTCTAAAGTAAGAGTTTATAATTCAAAAGAAAAGAAAGTGGATTCAAGGACTATAAGTGGCTATTTCAATGGATATGATGAAAGGTCCAAAGGATATAGATTTTATTATCCAACTTATAGTACTAGGTTTGTAGAATCAAGAAATGCAAAGTTTCTTGAGAATGACTTGATCAGTGGGAGTGATCAATCTTTGGACTTAAATTCTTGAGAATGACCATTTTGAAATACAAACTCCTACTTCAAGTAATAGATTGATTGTCATACACAGCATCCCTCAAAATCAAACGGGTGTTGAACAACCAATTATTGAAGTTCCATAAGCTGTTGATGACAATCTAATAGATTGGATTGTTCAGCAACCACTAGAGGTTATTGAGCAGTTGTACAAGCTCCCTGACAGGAGGGCGCTAATACAATATTTAAAAGATCAACTAGAGAGAAGAAATCAACAACACCTTGTGATTACGTTGTTTCTTTACAAGTAGTTAACTATAATACTAAAGCCAAAAATGACCCTGAAACTTTTCACAAGCCATGAGTTGCAATGAATCTTAATTGTGGTACAATGTCATGGTAGATAAGATGAATTCTATGGCATCTAACAAAGTCTGGGATCCTGTTGAGTTTCCTAATGGTGCAAAGGTCATTGGATGTAAATGGATCTTAAAAGAGACTCATTAGGCAACATTGAAAGATATAAAGCTAGATTTGTTACTAAATGATTTACTTAATAAGAAGGAATTGACTACACAGAGACCTTTTCTTTTGTATCTAAGAAGGATTCCTTATAAGTTATTATGGCATTAATTGCCCATTTTGATTTGGAATTATATCAAATAGATGTGAAAACAATGTTCCTAAATAGAGATCTAGAGGAAGAAGTTTATATGAAACAATTGGAAGGATTCTCCTCTGATGATGGTAAGCATTTGGTGTGTAAGTTTAAGAAATCCATATATGGATTAAAACAAGCCTCCCATCAATGGTATTTAAAATTCTATGATGTCATCTCTTTATATGATTTTGTAGAGAATGTCGTGGATCAATGCATATATTAGAAGTTAGTAGGTGTAAAATATGTTTCCTTGTTCTATATGTGAATGAAGGTTTGCTATATGAGATGAAATAATTTCTTTACAAGAATTTTGATATGAAGGATATAGGTAAGGCTTATGTCATTGGCATTAAGATCCATAGGGACATATCTCAATATATTTTGAGTCTATTCTCAATATATTTTGAGTCTATTTTAAGAAACTTATATCAATAAGGTATTAGAAAGATTTTGAATGAAAGATTGTTCACCGAATATAACACCTATTATAAAGGGTGATAGGTTCAATTTGAACCAGGGCCCAAAAAATGAGATTGAAAGGGAACAAATGAAATATATCCCATGTCCATTTGTAGTAGGGAACCTAACGCATGCTCAGGTTTATAGAAGACCTGACATTGCATTTGTTGTTGGAATGTTGGGAAGATATCAGAGTAACCCAGGTATGGACCATTGAAGAGCTACCAAAAAGGTGGTGAGGTACCTTTAAGGGACCAAGGATTACATGCTTATGTATAGACGAACTAACAATCTTGAAGTAGTTGGTTATTTAGATTCAGACTTCATTAGTTGTATTGATTCATGAAAGTCAACATCTGGATATGTGTTTATGTTTGCCAGTGGAGTGGTATCTTGTAGGAGTTCAAAGCAGACTTTGACTACTATTTCTACCATGGAGATCGAGTTTGTTTCTTATTTTAAGGCTACCTCACATGGTGTATGGTTGAAGAGTTTCATATTTGAGCTTAGAATTGTGAATTTCATTTCTAAGCTATTGAGAATATATTGTGACAATTTAACTATAGTTTTCTTGGACAAAAATAACAAAAGTGGTAGTTAAAGTAAGCACATCGACATAGAGTATTTGGCCATTAGGGAACGTGTCAAAGAAAACAAAGTGGTCATTCAACACATTAGTACTAGATTAATAATTGTTGATCCTTTAATAAAAGGCATGTCACCAAAGAGTTTTAAGGACCATGTTTTTAGAATAGGAATCGGTTCCATTATGTGATTTATTGTATGTACTTTCACGAAACTCTTATTAATTTTTTTGTTTTCTTAGTCTGATGTACACATTTTTATTTTGAGAATAACAATTACTGTAGACCTAGAATAAACATAAAGGTTTATTCATCCAGTTAAAGTGGAATAAGAAATATGATGCATTGTGATACATGGAAGATAATACTCATATTTAGAGGACTTATCGCCATGATTCATACATTTTGTTTCTTTCATTGGATAGAGGTTTTATGATTTTTAGCTTACATCTATTGTTGGCCCCGAATTATTTTTCTTTAGTTAAGTATGATTTAATAATTATGAAATTTTGATAGGTGAACTTTTGAGAGTTTAATTATTATGTCTAAGTTAGTAGGATTTATTTCATTGGATTGTTGAATTAAAAGTGGTAATAGTACATGGGGGTATTTTTGGTATATCACTTAAGCATTAAAGACATAAAGCTTTAAAGGAAGGGTAAAGGAGACTTTTAGCACTCATTAAGGGTAGAATGGGAAGAGTAAAAGTGTAGTCTTGTTATTAGAAGAAGAAGAAACGTGAATTGAAGAGAGAGAAGAGTGAAAAACGAAAATAAGAGAAGAGAGAAAGAGAGTTTTCGGTTTTAGAGGAAAAAAAAAGAAGCAGGTTGAGTTAGGTTTCATCATTCTTAGTTTTAAAGAGGGAATTTGAAGTTGTTCAAGAAGAGAAAAAGAAAAAGGAAGAGAAGCTAATAATCTTGTTATTTGGCGAAGATTCAAGGTAAATTCGATTTTTAATCTTTTGGATTTTTATAAGGCTTTTTGTTCATGAAGCTTAGGAAATGCACGTGTTTAAGTATTCTAGCATCATTTTTAGTGAATGTGTGTTCTTTAGGTTTTCAATTTGAATTCCTATTGAATGAGATTTTTTTCATTGTTGAAAGAAATCAAGAAAGGCAAGAGGAGTAAGAGGAGAGGCATCCTTAAGCAAATTCTTAAGCAAGGAATTCAAGGTGGATTTCATGTTTATAATTGAGTAAATAAGAAATTAATATTTCTTTCAGATAAATGGAATTTAATATTTTCAACTAATGTATAAATGTGAGTTTATTGCTCCTTAAATGCTTTAAGAAAGTTTTACATATTTATGGTGGAAATTTATCAACCATGAACATGTTTAAAATCAAGAAATTTAAATGTTCTCAATTGTGTTATAAATGTTGCATTTATTACATCTTGGAATGATTGAGAAATTGCTACATGCTTAGTATGTGAATTGTGTTGATGATTTATGGAATGAATGTGAAAATGATTTTTTAAAAGATATTGTGGATATGAAATCATGATTTAAAAATGTGCCATTTTGGGCAACATGTTTACAAGATGTGTAATGATTGTATAGGTTTGTGGTGGTCCGTTCTGTTATGTACACTTGGACTTATTAAAGGCTTCTCCTACCTGACCGCTAATGGGACAGAACTCCTTCATAGACTCTTTCATGTTTACGTCTATGAAAAATCATTATATGGGATTGCAATAGTACATTCCATTTATGACTACACAAGACTATTTTGTGAGAATGTGTCAGTACGTTCTATTTACAGACCTATCCAAACCATTTCTGATATGATTATGTGTTTAGAATGTGTTGACAAGTTTGATGATGCATGACTTATGTTGCTCATAAATTGCTTGACAATGAGCTTGACAATGTGAGAATTTGGGAACTATGTGTCTTATAGATTTTGATTCAAAGTTATTATGATATTGAGTATTTCAATGGTTTTGCTTATTTCCGATTATAAGCTTATTACCCACGAGCTTTTAAGCTCACCTTTGTTCTCCTTCCCATATTCAGATGATGAGCACTAGATTGAGTAGTCAAGAGTCACGGCATCACTCCGAATTTGTATACTTTTGTATTTTAAGCTAGATTTTCTAAACACAAGGCTTTACTCGCATTTCAAGTATCTTTTGTATTTTGGATTTTGCGAAACGATGTATTGTGGCTCGAAATGCCCATTAAAGTTTTGTAAACTCTTATCTTTTGATGATAATGAAATATGATTGTGTTTTTGCTCATGACTCTCAAAGTTTGTCCATTGCATTTCAAACTTCCATATAAGGGTAAAATTTGTGTTCTGACTTCAGGGAAAAAACTATATTAATCTAGACTGATTTAGACAAAGTTGTCTTTTGGAAGTTACAGTTTATCCTCCTAGCTTTCTAATAATATAGAGTATGAAATTTTTAGATCTCAGAGTTGGGAGACATGTTCTTTATAAGTTAGTAATGCTGCAAAGGATATATGCGGGATAGCTGTAGTAAATGATGAGAATTAGTTGTATTTGATGAATCAATTGAGTTGAGATTAGGAGGTTAATGAAATAAACTTGATAGTTGAATTGATATGAGATGATATTGTACTAGAAGAGTTGAATTTGGGAAGATTATGAGAGAACGTGACGTTAGAATGGATGTAGGAACCATTGGGAATGCTTTGGAAGGGCTTATGTTTCACCTATGTCTGTTAGACAGACTTTAGGTCCATTAAATGGACCTTTTCGAGTCTAAAAATGTCCCCAGCACAGTCAATGTTCGTTAAACGGACCTTCATGGGTCTGAAAATCAACCCAGAGCCCGGCCATGTCCATTAGGGGGAGATGTATGTCTGTTTAGCAGACATATACGGGATAGCTACAATAAATTGTGATTTTGACCCTTTTTTAGGAAACATGTCTCTTCTAGCTTTTTCACAAAATTGTAGATTTAGAAATTCTCTTCGAAATTGTTCTAGAATGACATTAATCTGACATCTCTAGTAAAAATTATGCCTATTGTCCCGAAACAAGTACGGTTATAAGTTGTGGGCTCATTAATTCTTTTCTATAAGACATTTATGCTTGTATGGAACTTGAAATGTACTTAGTAGAGAAATCACAAATGAGTGATATGTTAGGGTGATGATTGAGGACATAAACATAAAAATGGATTATCGTATATTCATTGATCAAATAGGAAATTTTTGGGATGTTTTGAGAATAAAGATGAACTGATGATGGTTTTTGAGATTTCATAAAAATAATCTACAGGATAATACGCTCACGTTTTATGACTCTGAAGTTGAATTTAGAAACGGGGTCCAACATCTACAACCCAAGTAAGAGACTGTTGTTTGCTGGTTACCCAACGGTTTCACCATTTGTGATGGGTCATGTAGTTGCTTTCTTTTTGAAGCCTCACCTCTGTCTACTACCAACCATCTCTTTCTGTTATTTTGATGGAAGACAATAGCAAGTATAAATATGTAGTAAACGGTATTAGATCCCTAAGCTTGACACTTTTTTTTGCACGGACCATTTGTTTGCATTTACTAAAAGCTTAGAAGAGCCCTCACATTCATTCGAATTTTAACATTAATTGTAGGTGGTATGTAATTAAAATTCCACATTTCTATTTCTTTTTCTATCGCGACAGACATGTATATCGTTTCTTTTCATGTCTTATATTAAGTGTATAAAGTTTTTTTCCTAAGTTAAATTTGTCCCTTTTTGGTTGAGAAGATTAATGTAAGGTATGATATGAGGATTTATCAAATGAATTCTTTATGCGTTATTCACATTCTTGCATTATCAAGATTGTTCAGGCTTCCTGCATACAATTTTTGAGTCGAAGAGCTGGTTGATTCAGTGTCATGTTTATTGGTGTTTGAAGGAAACATATTTTCATGCAACAGAATAGCAACAAGAGTTAATACTCCTCAAACCTTAAGAAAAGCCACTGCTGCCTTGAAGGAGTCCACTAAAGTTGGAATATTGGAAAATGTAAACAGTGAATACAACTTGCACCTTATTTGCGAGCCCCTCCAAACGATTATCTATTGACTTTTCTTCCTTTTGCCATTTTACAAATAATGTCGACATTTTTTTATTTTTTTTATTTTTTTTTGAATTCGAGGAAACTCCGTAGGCGGGCCAAGCCGGCACATCTCTCTGAGGGCCCAACTGGCGCATCACCCCACAGGCAGGACAAGCGGGCGCACCTCATCATTGAGGACCCAACTAGTTCTCCATCTACATATAAAACCCCGGCTATTCCAGGCTCTTACAAGAGGGGCTAGCATGGAATTGAACCTGAGACCTAGCCAAAATCAAGCCTCGCTCTCAACCATCAAGCCACACCCCTTGAGGGCCTTGCTTTGAATTTACGTTAACCTATTACTTATAAAATTAATTTTACAATAAATTACAAATTCAATCATTTTATTATTAATTTTAATAATTCTAATAAATAATTACAAAATCAAAAAAATTTTAAAATTTTAAATCTAATTTACTTTAAACTTTTTCTTACTTTCAATAACTATAATTTCATAAACTTAAATTTCTCCTAGTGAAAGTGTAAGGCAAACGAGGCCTATTATGCGAAATTATGACCGTTATACAGATTCTCTTGGAAATCATCACATGATAATCACTCACCGTTGAACCTTCCTCGCTGTTTTCTATCATCCACTGGACTTAATGAATGCACCTATCTTACCTAATGACGATAATATTTTCATTGCTACCAGCTTCATAGGATTCCCAACCGGTCCCCACACAAACGTAGTTTAAATTATAAAATAAGAAACAGCTTTATAGCCGTTGAATCACTTCCCTCTGTTCTCTTATCTGTTATTGTGAAAAGTGAAGACCAGAAAGGATCAATCTTTAGTGTAAATATCTGCCGTAAGTCCTCTCGCTTTGAAGATTCTCCTTCGAGATCGGTATTGATCGTTGTTTGCATACAAAACTTGAATACCCATTTTCACAGGAAGTGGAAAAATGAAGGGAGTGAAAGGAAAATTAATGAAGAAGATCAAGTCCATGAAGCCCATAGATTACTTGAAGCAAGATCGAGTTTTTCATCTGACTGGTGCAGATGGGGTTGTCAAAGGAACTTTCCCGATGAATACAAGATTGAAAGTTCAGGACACTAAATTGAATTGGAAAGAAGCTGATGAGAACGTCAAGAAAAGCTGTTTTGACGATGAAGAAACTCGTGATGCTATTGATGTAAAACAGCTCATCAGAGATTTTGAAGAAGAGGATTTGGAGTCAGATAATGAAATTGATAGTAATAAAGAAAATATTGGGCCATTTATGAAAGGTAAAGAGTCACCACTCCGGGTGAAAGAAAGTCTGGAGAATTCGAGGACGAAGGAATCTAGCTCCTTTAAGCAAGCACCCCTGTCGGATATTGACATCTTGTCTTTCCGGCGACCTGATTTGAATTCCAGTAGCCTTTTTGATCCCAACTTGCTAGCAGCATTTGAACAAGCTGTAAAAGAGCATTTTAGGATGAGAGAAGAGGAGAGACAAATAAGAGTTGAGAGGCAGAATCTGGAAAGAACGAAACAAGAAGCAGAGAGACAAGCAAGAATTGAGCAAGAGACTGTTGAAAGGAGGCGAGCAATAAATGAACAAGAAAACAATTTTGTAGACTGCAGGGAGGAACATCCATTGAAAACTCCTGGAATGGAGGATGATGATCTATTATTGAGCATGGAAGCGAGATGCCCTCCTGGAGGTAACGAGTCCGTAATTTTCTACACAACAACACTTGGAGGGATACGAAAAACGTTGGAGGATTGTAACAGGATTCGGTTTCTTTTGGAGAGTTTTCGGGTGTTATTCATGGAGAGAGATGTCTCAATGCACATGGAGTATAAGGAGGAGTTACGGAGAGTTTTAGATGGCAAGGCAGTGCCTCCTAAGCTTTTCATTAAGGGAAGGTACATAGGTGGAGCTGAGGAAGTTTTGATGTTACATGAACAAGGGAAGTTTAGGCCACTCTTTGAAGGTATACCGATTGATTATTCCGTTGGCCTATGTGAATCCTGTTCAGGTTTTAGATTTGTGATTTGTTTCAATTGCGGTGGCAGTCATAGGACCAGAAGTGATGATGGGTCGTCGAGTGAATGCCTAAGTTGCAATGAGAATGGTCTGATTATTTGTCCCTCATGCTGCTGAATACAAAATGGTTTTACAGTTTATGCTTTCTGTAATACTTGTTCCGAGTCAGTCTCATTCGTTTGTGGTTGTATAATTGTATAACAGTATGACCATTCTTCCGATTCTTTATAAAATGCTTTGGATAAGGCAGATTCCGAGTATAGTGTTGCTTTTGGTTTTTCCATATTCACCATATGATGCATAGACAAAATACACAGTCTCTTTTTTGTTTTGGTTGAAACTTTGCCTTCTAATTTTCTTGGGATAAGGTTTTCGCTTCTTAATGCAGAAGGAAACTTGTGGTTCAGTTTAGAGGTTAGAGATCAATAGGAAGGGCTGAATGTAGGAGCAATCCTTCTTCAGCTTCTTGGTTCAATGTTCTCATGGATGTGTTGTTTGGCTACTAAGTTCTCATGAATCCAACAAATAAAGATCATCAAGTACATGTACAACTTGGCTGGTGACCTATTCATCTGTTTTGAAAAGCCTAAGGCTATCTTATAAGTGTGTGGTTAGATTCCATGGTTTTTCAGGGAAAACTAATTAATTATAGTAAATTGAAGACTCGATTGACAAGGGATAAGATTGAAGATTTGGTTATATAAAATATTCATTCAAGTGAAATTTGTATATTAGTACTTCCAGCTCAATCTCATATTAGTTGTATATTAGTCTTAGATCTACACATTCTCCGCATTTGACATCTAGGTTGCATTGTGATAGAGTGTTATTACAACATGGATTAGAGATGAGTACACCAATAGATAGTATCACAGTTATAGGAGAAGTTTGCAAGAGATGCTTGATTCAAATTGATCAGGCAGATTTGATCATATTACAGTTGAGGGAAATAGATATTATCCTATGCATGGATTGACTCACTACTCATAGGGCTATCATGAATTAATATACTAAGAAAGTGGTATTAGAATCACCTAATCAACCGAGAGTAGTTTTTAGAGGTATTAGTCAAGCAGGGTCAGCCAAGTTGATCTCATTTATGAGTGCTTTAAGGTTGATGCAAGAGGAATATGAGGCTTATCTGGCCCACATCATAGATACTTTAGCTTGAAGTTTAGTTTTGGCTTAGGCTGCAGTACTACCCGTGACAAAAATCATATCCTATTGTTATCGAATAAACTGTATTGATATAGGTTGAATCAGACAAAGTTTCCTCTCAAAATTTCTAGCTTATTTTCTCAGCTTTCAATTGGTATAAAGTTTGTAATTTTTGGATATTGGAATTGAGAGTTACGAGTTGTACAATTTTGAGTGCATGATCATGCACTAGCTAAAATTTTGAACGTACTCAGTCCAAATTATTTTGAGTATAACTTTCAAAATACTGAACTAAATTGTATAATCTTGGTGTCATTAGAAACTTAAGATATAGGAGAATAATTTTCTAGAAGGAAATGTGGCTAAATTACTCCATTTTTCTTATTAGAAAGATCATGCAAAATGGACCCGAAAGTTTGTTTTTAAAAAAATATGGAATAATCAAATGAGTTATGAAATTATATTCAAATTGTTTTATGGAGTTGCAAACCCCAAGTAAAAATTATACTTATGTGAGTGTTGATATATGAATAATTATGTGACGAGAATAATGGAAAGATACCCAGAATTGTCATTGAACATGCCTTGTACATAACCCATATGTATACATATGTGTATAAATAAGTACATATATAATTGTGCAAATTTGTGATATGTGTAAATGTATATTGCATAATATAGGGACTTCGAGGCAATAGCTTTTGAAGCGATCTTTGAGTAATCTAACCAGTCTCAATTAATTATTTGTTTGTTATAAATTATGTTCTGAATTATATTTGAATGTGGATTTTATTGTGTTGATTCCGGACATTGAAGGTCCGAGGCTTCTGATGCATGAATGTGATATTTGAAGTGCTCTTTGCATGTGAATGTAAAGAAATAATTGTTACTCAACATGATTGTTTGTAGCACCCCCTTATCATATGGCACACATCGGGATGCCCGTAGGTCATTCCGATACATATCCTACGATAAGGGTGAACTACAAACAGTTATTCCTTTACCTCACATGGCATCAATCATAAAGCATTAATATTGAAAATCACTACTTTTTAAAACCATAAACTTTTTCTTTATATAACACCAAAACAGTCATAACATATTTGTCTATTTCTCATTATCAGTACAAAACTCTAAAGGAAATCTAGTACAACATGTCTAACTATGTCATTCCCAAAAGATCCCAGCTGACCGACCTGTGGGCCATGACTTCTCTTGCCAACACGATCTACACGGCAGGAAAAGTCTCTCTGGAGCTAGGAGTCTACTCTCTCGGTCC
>JANTNU010000005.1:31402444-31436847 GCA_024752395.1 Erythroxylum havanense | reverse complement strand
ATTTAGTAACTTCATTATTGCTTTGATTATATTGATGCCATGAGGTTTTAGAAATGATCGTATCGTAGTGCACCCTCATCGTAGGGTATGTATCGGTATGACCTACGGGTGTCCCGATGTATGCTCTACGGTAAGGGGGCGCTACATGATTACTCTAACATCCCATTATTATAGGTTATTTACTAGAATGTCCTCAGGGTGTTCCGATATATACTCTATAGTAGTGGGGTGTTACATTCTCCTTATTCATCATGGCTAGTAAAATGGTCTAACTTTTATGGATTAGTGATATGCTCAATATTGCAGCTAGTAATTGTATCTGGTAAACATACAAATCTATTTAATAGGTTATGAGCCACAGAGATGCTAAGAGGTAGCTCAATATTGGTCTCCATTGGAGTAGTGAGGATTGCTAGCTTATCACAGTTCCTTGTTTATCTTATGCAGGTTTCTACAACTTCTAGTTAGTTTTTAGACAAAGTAGTAATGTTGGAAGCTTTGAAGTAGCTCGTCAGAGTGGGAGGTCTCCTGCCCTATTTGTTCCCTAAGGGGAGGAGGTGCAGTCTGGTTCAATTCCTAAGTAAGTGGTTACTTCAAGTAGTTCGTTAGAACATTTAGTTTTGAAAAGCCTCCCTGTAGCTCTCCATTTTTGACAATAACAAAAGGTTTCCATAAATACGATAAGGAAATTTCCATAGGTTATAACTCACTTGCTTCATCTAGATTTACTATTGGGAATTTTTCAGGAAATTCAGTATATCTATTGACCTCAATGCATATCTTAGTATATCATATCTTCTCCATATGAGCAGTTTAAGAGTCCATACGAATGAGTTTCCCGAAAGAGTTATACGATCTTATTTTGACATATTAATTTATATTATCTCCTTTGTTTTGAACTTATTTTGTTACTTAAATATTAAAATTAATGCTTGTTTTGTTTTAGGAGATGAAAGTGGAGATGCATCAAATTAGGACTCTACTAATGATAATCACAAATTTTGGATGAAGTAAAGAGATTGTTGCGATGGATAAGGTTGATCACTTGAAGATTTGAAGTTTAAATGGGAAACTTCCTTCTATCCTTGTCATGTAGGAATTTGAATTTGAATGTAGATAGACATCTTTGAAAGTTAGAATTAAATTAGGATTAGATCAGAAAACCCTATAAAAAGGACATTCCTCACAATAGAAAGGGGTTCTCTCTTCTTAAGATTTTCGTAATTCTTTATCTTTCTTCTATTTTTTTATTAGAGCAAAATTCATGTGTGGATAAACTCATTCGTTCTAATTCAAGGAGATTTGATATTCTAATTGTAACTTTGTGAGGTTTTGTGTTCTAAACCTATTATTCACGTTTTCATTCAAGTATTTTTTTATTTTGAGTTATCATATTTCAAGAATGATTAATATTGATTAATTTAACAATTTAATTCAATATTGATTATTCTATTGCTATCCATGCATTTAATAATCCTTAATTGTCATGAAGGATTGCTATAAGTAACAAATAAGTTATTTATGAAATTGCATACTTAATTTATGATAAACAAGAAAACTAAGATGAATAATTGCAACTATCTTGATTATTTAATTTAGGGTTAGTCTTTTTTCACTAAGCTAATTGCTATCATTTATTTGATATGGAATGTTGTCACACTGAGTCAAATGGATGATAAGTTTTGATTTGGATGTTGGGTTTGAAATAATTAATTTAGAAAAAGTTGAGACTTATAACGGCTATACTAATATGTTTCAGACTAACTGCTTGAATTATTAAAAAATTCTTTTTAAACCAATGATCAATGTTACAATTAAATGAGATTTTTTTCCTTGAATCAAAATTTGGTAATCCTGACTTTCTCACTTTTATATTCAGTTGATTTGATTTGATTTCTTATTAATTTTAGTTAATCAGTTACTTAAACAACCCCCTCCCCTTTTTTTAATTTCACTGCTTGAAATTAAGAAACTAGTTTTTAGTTCTTTAGGGATTCGACTTGTTTATGAGACTACTATAAGAAATTTATAGAATCGGAATTATTTTAGGGCTTCGACAACTTGACCAAAATTTGGTGCCAGTGTTGGAGAACTATTTCAAATTTATTTAGTTTTTTATTTTACAGTTACTGCTAACCTCTTGTCTTTTATGACTCGTGTTTCTCAGACAGGTAAATTAAAATATAACCCAAAAATTGAGAAGACAACGTGTCGTTTAAGAAAAGAGACTAAGCGAGGAAGAATTCATTCGCCTTCAGACATGAAAGTTGAAGTAGATCTAATAATTAGTGAAGACTCTAATTTTCAAGAAGCGGAAGAAAAGATGGAAAACCTCAACCCTAGAACATTGAGGGAGTTAGCGGCATTGAATTTGAATCAACAACCTTTATGTATACAATTTCCAAATGTTGAGGTAGATTTTAAATTGAAATTAGGTTTGATTCATTTACTATCTATTTTCGTAGTCTTGCAGGTGAAGATCTGTTTAAACACCTAAAGGAATTTTATAAAGGAATTTTAAGTTGTTTGCTCTGAAATGAAGTCACAAGGGGTGCTAAAAAAACAAATTAATCTTAGGGCTTACTTGTTCTCGTTGAAAGATAAGGCAAAAGATTGGCTATATTATCTTCCCCCTAGTTCAATAACAGTATGGAATGAGATGAAGATAATGTTTCTATAGTAGTTCTTTCCTTGTCACAAACAACAAATATAAGAAAGGAGATATGTGGGATAAGACAGATTACAAGAGAAACACTATATAAATATTGGGAAAGGTTTAAGGAGTTATGTGCCAGCTACCCACATCACCAAATTCCCAATCAACTTCTGATTCAATACTTTTATAAAGGACCATTGTCAATAAATCGAAGTATGGTTGATGCAGTTAATAAAAAAGTTTTGGTAAACAAAACACCTAAGGCAGCCAGACAATTGATATCAATTATGGCCAAAAATTCTCTATAATTTGGAACATGGATGGATGGAGTTGTTAAGTATGTGAATGAGGTAAGTAGCACACATCTTGAAGATCAAATTTCAGATTTAACTATTCTAGTTCATCAATTGTAGGTCAATTGCAATCGGCAAGAGTGTGTGGAATATGTTCATTTTATGAACATCCTATGGATATATGCCCTACACTGCAATAAGATTTTCTTCAAGAAGCTAACACAATGAGGAGCTTTTTGGGTCAGCCTCAATGAAAATATGACTCATATTTTAATCACTAAAATCTAGGATGGAGAGATCACCCAAACTTGAGCTATGGAAATCAAGGAGGCCAACAATGATATCAACCTCACAATTTTAAATAACCTCAAGTCCCTACATATGTCAACCTCAATCTTCAAATTCAGGTATGTCTTTAGATGAAATTATTAAGGCACTTGTTAATAATACTCAAAATTTTCAACAGGAAATAAGGGCAAGCCTTCAAAACCTAAGAAATCAGATCACTCAATTAGCCACCTTGTTAAGTAAAGTGGAAACATAAGCATTAGGAAAATTACCTTCCCAAATAGTGATGAATCTTAAGGAGAATGTGAATGCAATGACTTTGAGAAGTGATAAGGAAATTCAATCTGGAACTTCTTTACCAATGGAGGAAGAAAAGAACGTTGATGGAATAAAAAAAGGAAGAACTTCCAACTCAATAGGCAAGAGAGGTAAAAAAATAATTTTTCTTCATCAATATAAATTAATGCACATGTACCTCCTTTTCTTAGTAGGTTGGCTAAACTAAAAGAATATGGGTATAAAAGAGAGATCTTAGAAACTTTAAAAAAACTGGAAATAAATATACCACTTCTAGAAGCCATCAAGCAAGTTCTGAAATATGCCAAATTCTTGAAGGAGTTATGAACAAATAAAAGGAAGCTGAAGGACAAGGAGAGAATATTTTTGGGTAAAAATTTATTAGTTATGATAAGTAGGAAACTACCTGAAAAATGCAAAGATCCAAGTATGTTTACACTTCCATGTTGAGCATGCTATGCTAGACTTAGGTGCATCTATTAATTTCATGTCATACTCAATTTATTGACCTTTAGATCCGAATGCTTTACAAGAAACTAATGTTATCATTTAACTAGCTGATCGTTCGTATGCGTGTCCTATTGGTGTTATAAAAGATATTTTAGTCTAAGTTAACGGTTTGGTATTTCTAGTAGATTTTTACATCTTGAAAGTGGACAGAGATTGTGTTGAACATTCAGCTTCAATTTTGTTAGGTAGGTCATTTATGAAGACAGGCAAGATGAAAAGCTATGTGGATATGGGTACTCTTTCCATTGAATTTAATGGATAAATAGTGAACTTCAATATTTTTGAAGCAATGAAGCACCCGAATGATTTCCAATTCGTCTATCATTTGGATATTGTTGATTCATTTAGGCAAGATATGTTTAAGGAAGCAAGTGATGAAGATGAACTAGAACTTAAAGCTAAATCGAAAGTGAACGAACAAGTTGATGAAACTTGTGAAGTTATAGAACAATTGTCAACAATGCTAATAGATTCGAAAACTTTGAATGTTGAACTTATTATAACTCACAATAAAAGCCTAAAGTATGTCTATTTAGGTACTGGAAAGTCATTACCTACAATCATTTCAAATAAATTGACTAAAGAGTAAGAGGAAGGGCTAGTGACACTACTTAAGGAGTACAAAACTACAATTATGTGGAAGTTGGAGAGGAAAAAGCCACGTTGAGCATAAATACTTCAAAATTTTGTGCTTTTCAAGAGGCAACCTAGAATTTGATAGTTTTTTATTAATTTTGTTTTACTTATATATAATTTGCATTTGCTTGTTTTTTAAATGTAAATTTATTGGCTTAAAGGATAAAGGGGTCTTAAAATTCTAGACTACTAACCTTAATTTAGTATTCTAGAGTAAAGACCTTAAATCTTCATACTAAATCTCATAAGGCGAGATCTCACCTTATGTAATTTAATGTTTTGAAATTCCATATCACAAAATCCCATAATGTGAGATTTCGCCTTATGTGATTTAGTGTTCTGAATTGAAACCCTAAAGTTTTCTTATAAATTATTTTTATTTTTATTTATTTTAAAAAGAAAAAAATAATTTTTTCCTCATTTATTTATTTATTTTCTTTATTTTCTTAAACAAATATTATTTATTTATTTTTTATTTTCTTAAACATTATTTTTGATTATTTTTAATTAATTTTTTAAATACCAAAAAAAATAAACAAAAACTAATGCATATGTGTGTGCTTCTCCTTTGGCAAGTAATGTTTGGAAAACAAAAATAATAACATAGTTCTTCACCATTCACCAAGCGCCTGCGACCTTCACATAGAAACAAGAAGACAATAGCAGTCCTCCACTCACGCATTAACAACACAACCCAAAGTTCCACTACAAACGCACCTCTCATGCAAGAACACAACAGCAAACGCCCACCTATGTCCTCCCACGCAAACCAAAAGCGTGGTCACACCATGCAGCTTCAGCCATAAATGTTTTGGTCAGTCAACAACATCAGCCAACACAGACAAGCCCACTGCACCCACCTCCACTCTTTACCCACTCCACATTCTTTAGCTATGTTTTGTTTTAATTCCACAAACACCCAGTCAACTCACAATGCAAACAACCCTCCTCCACCAATGCATAACACCAAGCCAACAGGATAGAGGCAAAAAACTCACGCAGCCAGCAACGATAATAGCATCACAACAAGACGCCCATAATAACGTCTCGAAAACACCTTCACACTTCCCCTAGCATTTTAATTTGCTTTGTATTAAATAATTTTGTTTTCTTTTCTTTTCAATTTTAATTTTTATTATGTTTTTTCATATTTTTCAAAATAATTTTTGTTTATCTTGTTCATTATTATTGGACGTTTTAAAACTAACACTATGGCTGCAGCAAACGAAAAATCTACTGTAGACTTTGAAATCATTACTAAAAAGAAGCGAGTATAATTTTCAGATGCTCATAATTCAGCAGAGTCCTATACTCTTTATTTTGTGGATTATTTTTGTTGAGTTGTGAGTATCTTATACATACATTAGGGATAATATATGATTTAGGTGTAGGAGAGCCAATGATTGTATTATGATGACATTATAATTTGTGTTTGAATATGTTAATTCATATATTAATTATTTCTCATAATAGCTTAATATTTTTTATTATTGTTCATGAATAATTCTTAAGTTAGGATGCATTTTTTGTTTAAGATCTAATGCATGAGAGAGATAAGCATGATTAGTTTTTTTCATTAAATTATTTCAAGTATCTCATTGGTTTTGTTGAATTGAAGTGTGCAAGACTTGATGTATTTTTTGATAACTAGGTGAGCTTTGAGCTTAAGAGTATTCATCACATATGTGCTCATGCACATATTTTTGTTGTGTTATCAAACATAGCTTGTTTATGCTAGAACTTGTTTTTGAATACGTGTTGAGTGTTGGACCCCAAATTTTCTTGAAATTTTAAATTATAAACTGACATTAAATGAAGAATTTGAGGTGAATTATTCATGTGCAAAGAAAAAGAAAATTCAAGAATGTGATTTGTTATATGAGATTAAGATAGGTGAATTGAGATGAAAGTGTATATGTGTGTATGCTTTTGTTATTGATGTTTATGTTTGATTATAGACTAAAATGGGATTTTGAGTTTAAATGAAATTGATAGTGAAGGAATTGTTTCAATGGGGTTGAAAAGCAAGAAATGATTAGTGAAAGTGTTAAATTTTAGAGAATTGAAAATATGACTTTTTGAAAATATGACTTTTTGGGGATGAATAATAGCATAGTTGACTTTTTGAGTTGAAATCTTTGTGAATTTTTATGGCTTGATTTAAGCAGAATTTGATAAAATGATCTTTATGAAAATTGTAGCTTCTGTTGAAAGCTTTCTATCGCTTTAAAGTATGATATTTTTCGATATCGGGATTGAAAGTTATGATTTTTTTGAAGTTAAGGTAATTTTGCTTTGTTTTTAAAAATGCTATTAAGGGTACTGTGCTTTGAGGCCAATTTTGTACTGATGTGGTTTGAATTAGAGTAAGTGATCTAAAAGAAAGTTATAGAGAAGTTGAATAGATTTACAATGATGTATAATATGTAATTTTTGATTGTGGAAATTGAAAGATGGGAAATTGTGAAGTTGGATGTTGTTTTAGGATGACATATTTCTAGCAGAAACTTTGATTGAAAAAGTGACCTAGTTAGAGGTTGAAATTGCCTTTAAGTGTTTCATGAAAGTTTAGATTATGTTTTTATCTTTCCATTGATGTAAAGAATGGAATTTTTGGACCATGGAATAGGAAGTTATGATTTTTAGAAATTTCTATTACTGTTTGGCATGATCATTAGTGGACAGAAAATTTGATTAGAAATTTGACTCCCTTAGAGGTCAAATTGATTTTTTTGTCCTTCATGAAAGTTGTAGGTTATGTTTTGATCTTTCCATTGATATAAAGTATGACATTTTTGGACATTTGAGTGGAAATATAGAAATTTTAGAAGTTGTGATATTGTTTAGGGTAACATAAATTGGACTGAAATTTTGAGTTACATTTTGACCCCTTTAGAGATGGAATTGATTTTTAAGTTCTTCATGGAAGTTGTAGAGCTTCCTTTTATCTTTCTTTTGATACTAAGTTTGTAAATTTTGAACTCTTGAGTTAAAAGTTATGTATTTTGGAAGTTAGAAGTTTTTGAGTTGAAAAAAAAAGCTCACGACCGCGAACTGGTCGCCTCGGGACCGGGTCGTTAGGGCAACCAGCCCCGACCCGGCCAGGTTCGACTCGGGGCTGCCGACCCGATTCGATCTGACCCGATCTCACTTTTTTGCTTCTAATTTTTCCGTTCGACATCCGATTGACCTGATTTTTGAAGCGCTGAATTCCTAAGACATTCCTCTACCTCTTCATGAAAATTGTGGATTTTTTTAGATTAATTTGAAAATTTTTGATTGAATCAAAGTGAGGGGATTGATTAAAAGAGTACGAGTTGGATATTGTTCTAAATATGTTTCAGTATTTTGGCGATATCTTGATCTATAGAGATCCATTTGAGTTGATTTTTAATGAAAAATAAACTAGAGACATGGGACTACAAGTTATCTTAAGAAACTGAATTTGAATTCAGTCCCTAAGACCTTCAATTTCTGAATTGAAGTTGGGTCTAGTGTTCAGTCTTGGACTAGTAAGAGCTGAAAGTGTTTAGGCCATAACTTTTACTCTAGTCATCCAAATAAGGTGATTATTAATTTAGATTAAACTAGAGATAGGGCTACAAATTTTCTGAAGAAATTGAGTTTCAATTTAGTCTCTAAGAATATCAATTTTTGGATGGAAGTAAATTGTAGGAAAATATTTTAACATAAGAATAGTTCGAAATATTTGGAGTATAACTTTTGGAGTAGTGAACCAAATTAAATGATTTTGGTTTCATTATGAAATTGAGACAATGAGGAACATTTCTCTAGAAGGAAGTTTTAGCAAATTCCTTCAATTTGATGATTTGAAAAATGGCCTAAGTTAATCATGATTTAATTGATCTTTTGAGACTTTGATTTATTTTATGATTTTTGAGGAAATAAATTAGCATGTTAATGTGAATAATTAGCATATTAATTTAAGTAAGATCATATGGCATAGTTTGATTAGATTAAATAAAATTAAAGTGTTGAAAATGCTTTAGGGGCAAATTTGAAAGATCACTTAAGGTTTTAAGTTTTAAGACTTTTAAGGAAGGACAAATGGGTCATTTTGCATTCATTAAAGACAAGTAAGGTGGGTTGTCGTTTAAGAAGGAAGGAATGCACGAAAATGAGGAAGAAAAGAAGGAAAAGAAAAGAAAGAAGAAAGAAGAGAGAAAAGTGGTTTCGGATGGGGAGAGGAAAAAGAAGAAAGAAAAAATTAGGGCTTTGCTTTTCTTGATTTTTAAGAGAGAATTTGATGCTTATTCATGATGGAAAAAGATGGAAGAAGATGAGACCTACAATATGAGCCAAAAAATTTCGAATTTGGAGAAGATTAAGGTAAGAGAAGTTTTTTTATCTTTGAATTTTTAAAAAGATTTTGGTTTAAATAGCTTGAGAATGGTATGAGTTTGTAATTTCTAAAGTTAATTTTAGTGATTATGCTCTATGTGATGTTCAATTTTAGCTTCCGCACACGTTTGCTTTGGGTTTGTTTCCGTCACTTTGTTTTTCGATTTTTGATTCTAAGGTTGGGTTCCAGAAACGGGATCCAACATTGAGACCACACTTTTGATGAATTTGTGCAAAAAGATAATGGAGGCATTTAGAATAACCATTTTTGACCAAAACAAGCCTACCTTACTTTTTGTCCTTAGAAAATCAATTTGAGTCTTAAACTTTCTTTTCTTACATAATAACCTTGTTACAAGCTAAATTTACGCTTTTTGTTAGTAATATCCTTAATGATTTTGAGCCCTCTAAATTGAATAAATTATATCGAGCTCTTTTTGTTGTTAATATCCTTAATAATTTTGAACCCCCTAAAATGAAGGAATTATATCGAGCTTATTTGTATAGGATTTTGACAATTTCTATGAAAAGTTAATTAGATGACTCAAGTTGCAATGTTTTGATTTTTTATAGAATGGAAGAGAAGTATAAAAAAATCTCCTCTTTGATATTTTTGTTTAAAAACAAGAAAGAAAAGAAAAAGTGATTGAAAGATATGTTATTTGAATTAAGAATATTTTGATTTAAGTTAAAACTTGTGTAGATAAGTTTGTATGATTCTTTTTAATTTATTTAGCCAAATTTTTTGTCATACCTCACCTAAGTCATGTTACAACCCTTATTAAGTCCCCTTGATTTATACATTGGATTCATTTTGTTTAGTGGTGGAGATATGATTCTTGAGTAAGCTTATGGAAATAACTAGTTATTTTTTACTTGAGAGCTTAATGAACCTAAACACTTTAAGCGTATAGAGTGAAATCCTTGTGAGGGTGTCAAGTCTTATTCATTTGATTTTGATGAAATTGATGAGATGCTATATTTTAACAATATGTCTTATGAGTGTTTATTCTCTCAATTTTTATTTTATCTTAACCCTTAAATGTGAATTAGCTTTTGGATATTTCTAGAAGACATGAAAGGAGATGAGGAGTTGTTATGAAGATGATTAATATATTGAATTGATGTATACTTGAGGACAAGCATGAATCCGGTGTGGGGGAGTTTGATAAAGGTCTTATTTTGACATACTATTTGATATCATCTCCTTTATTTTGAATTTGTTTTAGTGCTTAAATATTAAAATTAATGATTGTTTTGTTTTAGGTGATGAAAAGTGGAGATTGCATCAAATTGGGACTTCATTGATGATAATCACGAATTTTGGATGAAGTGAAAAGATTGCTGCAATGGATAAGGTTGATCACTTGAAGAGTTGAAGTTTAACTATGAAACTTCTTTCTATCTTTATCATGTAGGAATTTGAATTTAAATTTAGATAAAACATATTTGAAAGTTAGAATTAGATTAGGATTAGATCAAAAAATCCTATAAAAGGAACATATCTCACAACAGAAAGAGGTTCTCTCTTCTTACAATTTTTGTAATTCTTTATCTTTCTTCTATTTTTGTTATTAGAGCAAAAGTCATATATAGCTAAACTCAATAGTTCTGATTCAAGTGGATTTGATATTCTAATTGTAACTTTGTAAGGTTTTGTGTTCTAAACATTTCATTCACGTTTTAATTCAATTATTTCTTATTTTAAGTTCTCATATTTCATGAATGATTAATATTGATTCATTTGACAATTTAATTTAATATTGATTATTCTATCGATATCCATGAATTCAATGATTCGTAATTGTTATGAAAGATTAGTACAAGTAGCAAGTAAGTTATTTATAAAATTGCATATTTAACTTATAATAAACAAGAAAACAAAATTGAATAATTGCAGTTATCATAATTATTTAATTTAAGGTTAGTCTTTTTTCACTAAGCTTTTTATTATCATTTATTTAATATGAAATAATATCACACTCAATCAATGAATAATAAGTTTTGATTTTAAGCTGGGTATAAGCCAATTAATTTAAAAAAATTTCAAACTTATTATAACTATCCTAATATATTTCAAACTAAATGCTTGAATTATAAAAATATTCTATTTAAACTAATGATTAAATGAGATTTTTCCCTTAAATTAAAATTTAATAATCTTAACTTTCTCACTTTTATATTCAATTAATTTAATTTAGTTTCTTATTAATTTTAGCTAATCAAGTACATAAACAAAAACCCATATTTGTTTCCATTTGCCAGGCCTTAGCAGGCCCACGCAAAGCCGGAGTGCTTCAAGAGCAAGAGGATAAACAGTGGCGAAGAAGAATAGGCAGGAGTTTAGTTTCTGAATTTGGTAAGAAGATAGGGGCAGAAAGGGAAAAGTTTAGAGAGAGGTTAGAGGGAAAAGTTTAGAAAGAGATCATATTAAGCTCGTCCTAATGGAGGCAGATCCTCTGTTCCCTTTTACCTAATACTCCTGTCCCTTTTAGATCTCAACCATCCAATGCATTGTATTGAATGGTTGAGATCAAAAGGAAATAGAATAGGTACAATGTAAAGGTACAGAGGATCTGTACCCCGTCCTAATCTACTTCTTGTCCCACTTGAATTAAAAAAAATAAAGGAAGAGGGCTAAGATGAAAAATAAGCTGAATGTAGCAATTTGTTTAGAGCGGTAGGCCTAGATGCATAAGAGGTGCAGTAAGAAGACAACATAAGCCAAATTAGCGGCTTGGGTAACACGGTGCATCAAGCTCGTTAATGTACACATGAATACAAAGTGTTACTCCCCACAAGAACCACACCTAAGATTCCAAACTGAAGCTCCGCTTTTGAACCTTATCTATCATACATGCATTCACCGTTGACACCATGATTTTCCAAAACTTCTGCGCAAAGCTCCATTACAACAGCAGTCAGACGTAACTAATGGACAAGATTACAGAGAGAGAGAGAGAGAGAGCATGTGCAACCATAGAACATAGACATGAAAGTGAGATAATGATTGGATTCGATTAAAAATTTTGCAGTTCCTTGAGCTAAAAACAAGTGAACTAATGAAGCTCAAGTGATAAGTGGGACTTTCCTTTTCTCCCTCGCTCTTCCTCGAAGGTAAAAGAGGCATCTGAGCTAAACATTGACCTGTTGAGGCTTGGCTCTATTTGCATATGAAGCTTTAGTCCAAATTTAGCAAAGCAAGCTTGAGCTTTAGACTCTCAAATGAAGCCAATTCAAGTTAAAAGTACAAGACAACAGAGAATTAAGTTCATAAGGTGAGAAAACATTCCTAAAGCTCCAACAAATGAAACATGAATCATACAGTTCACAATATTTAGATGTCAGCAATCTAAAACTGTTAAAATTTTTTATTGAAACAATTTACAACTATTCATAGTTTAATTTCACATAAACCTCAAACAAATAAGAAAGCCTGACCAATTCTTTTATTCAGAATATTGCAATTCCCATGAATCTCCCTTTCATTAAAAGCAGTTCCCAACTACTTTCTTAAGAATCGTATACTAATAAATGGCCCATTTCTCGTTTATCTCTGTTACTCGTCTAGAATTAAGGCCTGGTCTTAGGATGAAATGTAGACACGTCCCTGTGATGGCACTAATGCAAACACCCAATGTTTTCAACGCAAAAGCTGCAACCTAGTGGTTCAAATTCATACAACATCTCACTACATTCAAAACCTGCTACATTCCTAAACTGGAATCTGCTTACACTTCAATGAGATTGCACTTCATCCATCTTTTCTTGTTACCTGAAGACAATCTCTTGCACTTTTTCGCTCAAAAGGAGATTCTTCTTTCTTTCTTCATGCCATTCAAAACAATTGACTAGAAACCCTCCTCCATTTTATCATAAAAGCAATATCCTCACATTGCAATACCACTATAAAGGCTCTTCAATCTCAAACCAAACTGATTATGAAAGTATTAACCTTCTCAAGTATCGTGCAGATCAGAGAATGGCCTCATTCAAGTATCATGCCCCTCAATCCATGTGTTTTAAGAGGGTTGTTATCCAACCAGGAACGCTGTCTGCAAAAGAAATATTATCACGAGTGTAATAGCTCAACAAGTATAAAAGGAGAAGTTGTATTAACAACTTCCCTCTAACCTGACTACCTCGATAGTAAATCAATTACCCTTTTCCGATATTAAGCAGAACAAAACCGAAAGAAACAAAAATAGAAAACCGTACAACTCACAGAAGAAAAAGACAAAAGTTAAGTTTTTGGTGTTGCATAAAAAACCAATATGACCACTAGATAAATTTTGAGATATCCAAGAATTAATTTCAAAAGACAAAATGTTTTACTCCTTTACAAAAAGCAGACAACTTTGATCCACATCTCCATTAAGGATATAGTACAAATTACAGATGGCACAAGATGATATCCTAGGAACTACTAACTGGAAATAAAGTAGGTGAACTGCCTAGTCACATTTGAAGCAATTCATTCTAGTGAAACCAGTTGATATCAACCATTGATAAGGACAATTAGAACTCCACCAAATTTGGAACCAGTCATCTGACCTAGAATATGTAGAGTGTGAAATGAGAAATATCCAAAAGGCTCATACAAGCAAGTGAAGATTTGTGAGAGAGGTAATTATAGAACTTATTAACTGATGATAAGAAGTGAGACAAGTGTTATCACTTCAAACAAATCATATACAGACTAAAAGAAGCTAGTCCTTTAGGTACTTCAAGCAGCTTTTGTCAGATTAATATCTAAAACCAGAAAATCTGCCCAGCTGTACTGAAACATTGTAGCAGAGAATCTTTTCGCCTGAATTTTCCTGTGAATAGAATTAAAAATTTAATGCTTCATTTTGTACAAGGTTATATTTCCTGTTTTTATTTTTTTAAAATCCTTTTAGTTTTCTATTCTTTTATTTACTGAGACTAGGCTTGATGGAATAAAAAATATGTTCTTCAATATAATTAATATAGTAATTTTTTAAGGAAGTACATTAAAAGAGCATATTTGATATAAAAAAAATAAAAAGACAACTAAAACAGTTTCCTCAAGAGTAATACAAAGGGATTTTTTTTGTAAGAACACATTCTGTTTTAAATCACCAAATAAATTCTCATTATTTCTTTCTATTTCCTATCAAAATAAAAATTGAAAATGGAAATGCTTTCTAATGTTGAATAGTATATATTCCCTTTTATGCTGTATTGAGTTCTCATGGGTGAGAATTTGTATCTGTAAAACTCATTACGCACGAAATTATATATTCATGGACTGGTGTTGTTCTGTTTCCTGCCAGCTAAAGCATGGTTGAAACTAAAACTTAAGCATATAGGATGGAGTAAGAGCTACTTTCAGGAGAGATGGGTGCTGTTGACTGTGGTAAGAGAATGGAAATAAGGAACAAACTAAACACAAAAATAATAATCTAACAAAATCTAGGGGGGAGGGAAAACCGAAAATTATTTACTTGGACAATTTTTCAGACTGCCTAAGCCAGAAGAGGAGGAAGCCAACTGCAGTTGCCTCAATTTCTTCTGACTGTGAGTTCTTCCGAAGGCTCTAGATGGAAGACTATCTTTGAGTCAGCAACTATGAAAACATATTGATACAGCTTACTAATGTCACTACTTTAAGCACTACCTAAATCACATATAACCACAGATAATGTCACAGACCATGAAGAGAAGAAATATACACATAGTGGAATATAAATGTTGTGTATTTGCATGTGTATGGATACAAAATATCACCTTTTCTACTATTCAGAATGTTTATGATGAAACTAAAACAAAGTGGTCACAAAATACCATTAGTGTTCAACAAGAGGGATTACTCCAGCAAACAAAAAACTAGGCATAGTGACAAATTACGACAAAGATACAATGCAAGGAAGGTACTCAGAATGTTTACCTCAACAATCTACACTACACAAATTGAGATAAAGAATCAATGCAATGAAGGTATTCAGAATGCTTACGTCAGCAATCTACAATCGTGCATTCGTCCTGTTCTGATCTGAATGATCTCCAAGAGATGACAACGTAAAAGTGTTCTTACTTCCATTTGCTTTGAACATTGCACTTCCGCTTGCCGCCACAGAACAAAGGTAAGCTAGCGACTGCAGCCATGAGACTAGGGTTGGCTTGCGTGTGACATCCTCTGATTCAGCAACCAATGTATATAATTCATTCAGAACTACATTCTGACCCTCCTTTGGCAACTCAACAATCAGCTGTGCCAACAATTTCATCAATTGTGGTAGTACCTAATGAATAAACAAAGTGAGCATCATATATCTCAAATACCACAATTGAAGAGAACAGTTTTTTCTCTTCCTGTACAAATCTCAGCAGAATTGGAAATGCTGCTAGCACTATTAAACAGCTTCACATTCTTAATATAACTCTTAGGAAGATGAAAAATATTTTATAATTTTTAATTAACAGGTGGACCATGAACATACAGCATACCAGCAGCAACTACAAACAAGTAGAGAATGGATGGAAATGTTATTGTCAGATCTTCTGGTGGAAAGGACGATAAGCATATATGTAAATACCTGAATATCAACCAGAGAAATAAGCCTTAAAATCAACTCCACAATTTTCCTACAAGGCCCTGTCTCGCCTTGCCAGTTCTTCCATATATCAACCTTTTCAGTGGCAGTTTCCCTGCAGAGCCTGTTCGCCTTTTCCACAACACTGTGGATACAATAAAATATGGCTGGACTTCCAGCAGGAAGATTTCGCACCAAGGCTACAACCCCAGAAGCCATACCCTCAAAAGGAGTACAACCAGGATATCCCTACAGCCACATGAAAACAAAGCCAGCACTTAGATTTTGAGGATTAAAGCATATTAGATATGAATCTCAGCTAGTTTAGATACCGCCAGTGATCTCTGCATGTAGTAGAAAGCAAGTTTCTCTTTCAACAATGCTTTTTCATTATCAGAATCCTTCCCAGCAGATAGGAATGCCACATAGATAGAATGTGCAGTTCTAGATACTTTTCCATTTGGATGCTCCATATATCTATGAGGCTCATGTAAGGACCATAATATATAAACACTGCATGAAATCTGTATTTCTCAACGAACCCATTTAGTAGTCTAATACAGGATACAAGAACATGGTTGGAGCTATCGCTCCGCTGAATAGAGAGGTAGGCACAAGATCAATAAAAGTTGGAATTACCCGCAAGTAAAATAAGATACGCGAAGTTTGCACTTCATCCTTAAACCACAGATACTGCAATTTCTGCAGTAATTCTGCAAGGAAACATTTATCTTCCAACAACTAAAGCAATAAAAACATATGGAACATACTTGTATGAAACATAATTGAAATGCATACCAACAGGAGAAACGAGTAAGATCTCTAGAAGCCTTACCTGGTGGTTTTGTTAAATTGGTGTAAGAGGGCATGGACTCCACAAAAGAGATGCATGCAGTCTTATTCTCTTGTATGCTTACAACAACACCTCGAATTGTATCCATATATTCAGGTAAATGCATGCGTCGGAAATACTCCATGCAGGAGAATGCAACCAGTATAGAGATGGATGTCTCCATCTGTGACTCAGCCAACAATTTTGAAGTTAGTTTGTGCTTAGAAACAGTCAAGGAAAAAACTACAACCATAAGGAATGCAGACTCCGCAATTTTCTCAATATCTCCAAGTAACTCATCCTCTTTCCCACGAAGCAACAAAGCTACTTGCCTATGCCCTAAGTAAAGCTCCTGGCAGAAACGCCATATCATAGTTTCAACAATAACTCTATTCTCTCCATCAACTGCTACATACTGATTGCATAAAATGCCACTAATGGCCCCAGCTTCTTTAAAGGGTATGCTGTTAATATGTTCTTTAGTATCATATGGCGCCAGCCCAGAAACAGCATCTGATGACCCAAGAATAGTTTTATACAGTCGCCGCAATGGAAATATTTCTGTTAACAATGCTGAAGTCAGGCATATGAGCAAAGATGACCGGGAAGACACAGAACCAGCTCGTGCCAAAGCTAAAGATGTACAGAGTAGCAGATGACTGGTTGTGTGATCATTATCTGAACCAGAAAAGCCTTTAGTTTTAGAAATCAAACCCTGTGCAATCAATTCTATTCGATTTTCTGCAGAAATTCTCACTAGCGAAAGAATCTGCATTCCCTGAATATCTGCTGCGGTTCTATTCAAAGCTCTGAGAGTGCCTGCAGCAGTCATGACCAGAGCAAAAGGAACATAGTTTGCTCCAGAGGTTTCTAAAGTTACCTTCACAAAAGTTTGCAATTTTTCCGGAGTACGTGATCTAATAATACCAGATACGACCCATTCAACCAAATGCAAAATCATAAGTCCATGAGAAACACTGCCACGAGGCCCACCTTCCTTCCCCCAAATCTCCAAGAACGCAGTCAAAATTCTAACAAAATGAACATTTGCAGAACACAAAGCATAACCAACTCCCGCAAGAACATATGAAACAAGTATATCAGACGAGCTAATCAATCTGGACTCTTCCTCCATGAGTCTACACAGCAACTCCAAGCTGACCGTTCTAGATTTTTCTGACAAAGTAGGCACAAAAGAAAACGCACCCAGAAGGAGAACACCTTCAGAGAACAACTCATAGGTCTTCTCAGAGCTAAATTGAGGAGCAAAAATGGTAGAGAGAACCTCAAGTACGGAATCAACGAGGGCTAAAGAGGGTCTAAAGGATTTCCTTACCCAGATGTAAAGAAGACGCAACAAGAGAGGATATGCCTCACCAGGGAGAAAAAGGGCTTGAGATGACAAAATGGAGATTAAGAGCTTTGCTTGAGGGTCCGCAACATGAAGTGAAAATCTCGAGTCAACAAGGGTCTTCAGGGATTGAAGGTGATGGAGCTGAAATGACTGATGTTGAAGAGAGTCTCTGAGCTCAGCCCACGCATTGATGATGGCACGGGCCGACGACGAAGACGAATTACTTGTGCTAATGCCCATATTCACGCCGCTGTTGCTCCTCAGCCATTCTTCTAAGAAAACGGTATCAGGTTGCGTAGTCATCTTTCTATAGGGAACTGCGAAAGATTCAATCTTTGGCTCAGATAACCAACTACAATAACCTACACCAAAAATACCATATCAGAGCAGCAGCTCGTCCTCCAATATCTTCATTATCTAAAACTAGTCAGACTTAACAGATAGAAACCATGACTTGTGCAGAGTCATTAAGACAATTAAAACCACAACACTCAGGTACAATTAGAATTCAAGCATAAAAGAGTACCTCGATAAGGAACTCAAAGAATCAAATTCTAGCGCACAGAGGAAAACAGAGATGACACTAGGACCTTTTTCTTTTTCTTTTTTATTTTTCCGAAAAATTAGTGAATTGCATTAACTAATGGTGAAAGTAGTACATATTACAATGAGTTTAAGGAAGGCACCAAAATATTAAATTTGATATTTTAGTGCAGTGATTTCACCTCAAAAAAGTCATCAAAATTTACACTAAAATAGTATAATGAATACAAGTAGTCTCTGTCTTCCACTTCCAGCTTACATAAAACACAAGTAGCATCAACATTGCCATGCCATTGATTTTTTTTTGTCTTGAGCTTGTTTCTAATCGCCAACCAAGTGATAATAGAGCCTTTGGGTTTAAGGAATTTCTCTAGAGAGTATCAAATTAAGGAACATAGGGAAGACCGTTAGTAAAAAATTGATGGCAAGATTTGGTAGAAAACTGACCAATTGGATTAAGAGTCCAAATGATTTCATCTGGAGTTTACACATCAGTCAGTTGGGGAAGAAGTTGCACAAGATTATCAAAACCCCACATATGTCCATTCCATTCACCATTGCAAATCAGAGATGAGACTTTGAAATTCAAAGGAATTTGATTTCTTAAGTGATTCATGTCTGGAGAGTAAATAATAGGGCTAAAACTCTACCAATTATCAAACCGGAACCATGTTTTCTCACCATTACTTATCATGTGTTTGATCAATAGGTAGATAGTATCTCGTAATTTCATCATTTGGATAAGAATCCAAGAGGTCTCCCTTGAAAATGAGGTTTTCTAGGAGTTAGAATCCTGAATGTGGTACTCATGTATCCATTTGATCCAAAGTGCTTTCTGCTCTCTGTACAGTCTCCAGAGCCTTTTGCACATTAAGACCTTTTATATAGTATAAACAGAAATGATACCCAGTGCACTATGTTTTTTTGATTTAGTAACCTCACAACATTTGATTTTAGCATTATTGGCTTTATTTGTCTTACCAGTCCAAGCAAGGCTTTCATTATTTTGTCAATTTCCTTTATAGCCTTCTTAGGAAGGGTAATGTGAGCTATCCAGTGTAGATGTAAATTGTTGAGTACTGAGATGATAAGAGTGGTTCTGGATATATAAGAAAGGAATTTTTTTCTACGAAGCATTAACTCTTAACTTTTATCCTCTCAATAAGAGGAAGACAATCCTAGAATTTAGGCTTTGAAGAAGTGATTGGAACGCCAAGATAACATAAGGAGCATAGTGTATATGCATCCCAATGATCCTCCTCACTTCAGAAAGGTTCCTGACATCAATAGAAAGATATAAGCAACTCTTCTCAAAGTTGGCCTTTAACCTAGACCAAGCAGAAAACCATCGAAGAATTTGAATCATGATGTTGATAGAATAAGAACAAGCGGCATATAAGAGAATTAGATCATCTGCACGCATAAGGTGAGTGATATTCACTATGCTGCATTTGTCATGATATCTTAATCAACCATTGCAAGATAACAACTTGCTTAACAATCTAGATAGTCCTTCCATCATTAGTGTAAATAAGCAGGAAGATAGAGGATCTCCTTGTCTGATACCCTTAACAGTCTTGATAGGTTTTGCAAGGAAACCATTTACTAACACACTCATTGTAGGTGGTTAAATACAAATCATTAGTTAATTAACAAATTTGTAAGGTAGCTGTAGAGCTTCCAAGCATATACGAATATTTCCAACTGATAATATCAAAAGCTTTAAAGAAGTCAATTTTGATTATGCAGCTACTAAGGAATTTACCTTAGTTGTATTCCTTCATCAACTCTTAAAAGAATATTATAACCAATATTCCAATTAGGTAAAAAAGCTCCCTGTTCAGAATTAATGATACTTGAGATCACTAGTTTCAATCTTTCAGCTAACAGCTTGGAAATCACCTTATAGATGGTGTTACAGCAGATATAGGTCTAAACTCTTGCATTCTCTAAGGACTATGCTTTTTGGGAACTAAACAAATAAAGGTATGATTGAGTTATTGAACCATTTTTGAAGATGCAAAAAAAGTCCAGCACTACATCAGTAAACAATTGCCCCATAATATCCTAAGTCTTTTGAAAGAATCGAGGAGGAAAACCATCAGGACTAGGTGATTTGGAAGGGTCCAAACTAAAGAGGATCCACTTGACCTCCATTTTAGTAATTAGGGACACTATGTGGTCCTTGATTTCTTAATCAATTATGCAATCAAAGAGATGCAAAATGTTATTGCTTAGCATTGAAGTAGTATCAGCTCCCATAAGAAGCTAGTTATAGCAAATCATTTTGCTCAGTATATTCCTGGCTATTAAAATCTTGAAAAATAGAGATTTTGTTGACATTTCTTTTAGCTAAAAAAGTGGAGTGTAAGAATTTTGTATTAGTGTAACCATCTGTCATCTAGTTTATCCTAGCCTTTTTCTTGAGTATTGAATTCTGAAGTTCCAGCATTTCCTAGAAGTCTTACAGTTTCCTAATTTCTATTGGATCATATGGAGAGTTATAATAGGCTTATTGAGCTTGGACCAGCTTCTCCTTGAGGGAATTTAGGTTCAGGTTTCTCTCTGATAGGAAAATCTTGAGAGCCCTCTTCACCATTTTTAACTTCTGTATAAGTTGATAGGATTGAAAACTCTTGACCTCTTAATTCTAGCATTAGCTATGACTTTAGAAAAACCTTTAAGTTGAGTAATGCCATAGAAAAATCAGAAGGGAGTACCCATAGTTCTACTGTCAAACATCTAGTGAATTAGCATTTAAGAGTGATCAGACATTAGTTTCTTTCCAAAGTGAGCAAGTGAACTGGGAAGTCGACTAGTCTAATGTAAATCTACTGAATCCATCTTCGTGAGGAAATCAGAAAGTTCCTTAGTTGAGCTAAGATTATAATGTCTGCTACTTTCCATTTCTTTTAGGTTAAGAGAGTAATTATAATCACCCACTACAAGCCACGAATCATGTATACCCAATTGCAATCTTTGTAAATCTATCCACAGTTTGTTACGTCGGAAACCAAAGTTGGATGCATATATAAGAGTGACAATAAATTCAAGATTCGTACCTATCATCCGACATCTCAAATGCATAAATTGTTCTGATTCCTCTAATGACTATATTGCAATAAACCGAGTATTGTATAGACAAAAGATTCTACCATTATAGTGAGACATATGGTTAGAAAAAGTCTTCCAAGCACAACTTTTGAACCAGATAATGTAAGTGGTTCCTTTAATCTAGTTTCAATGAGTCCTATAAGGCAGGCCTTCTTTTCTTTCACAATTTTCTTACTAAGGATTTTGTATAAGGGTCGTTTAGCCCTTTAATATTCCATACCTAGATTGACATGGGGGGAATCCCTGATATGTTTACTGATTTGTTTATCCCTTCTCCTTGTTGACTTTCTTCTGGAGCTACTGTTAGATATCTTGAAATCATCGGTCGCTAGAGGCTTGGAAGATTCAACAAGCTAAGATATAGCAAAAACTCCACCTGTAGTTCTAAAGTATGCCAAGGAGGTGTCCAGGGATTCCACGATTTGGACTGAGTATAATGCAACATAATGAGGGTCTTCAGGAACTACTATCGTGCATCTTGGATCTACCATATTATTGACTAGGGAATCATCTACCAATATGTCCTGAAATGTAGCCACTTTAAAGTTATCCTATAAAGCCTCTAGGTTACAAGAATCTGACAAATAACTGATCACATTATTAGCATCTTGTGGAGTTGGAAGTTCGACTATCTCAGAGCATTGGATGGATGGAGCTGGGAGGTCAAAATGATGGTCAGTCACCAAGCATAGATTGGATGTTTCTAGGAGGACTAAATGTTGGTCAACATTTCCTGAACTACTCACTGGTAGTTCATTAGCCAACGGAGAAGCAACATATGCAGCAATATCAGACAAAGGGACATGCTGATCAAAGGCATTAGCATCAGTTAAAACAACTTGCAGGTCAACACTTCCTTATATTAACTTTAGTAAAATTTTCTTTATTTTAATAAGTCCTTTCATTCGATCTTGTCTATAATTTTCATTTATATTGTTAATTTTAATTTATGTAATAACTTTGAAATATGTAATATTTTATATAGACAATCAGACCATAAGATGTGATTAAAAATTAATAAACAACAAAAATTGTATATTTTAAACATATAAATCATTAATTTGTTATTTCATTATATTTATCCATTGCTATTTATATATAATATATTTTTATTTTAATATTAATTCACTTTATTAAAAATTAATTATTTTATTAATAATATATTTAATAGTTTAATATAATAATAAATTAAATATTTTATTTATTATTGTAATACCTAATAAATAAAATAGTAGTATCAAAATTGTTGTCGTTACTATAATAATAATAATAATAATTCCACGAGAACATATCACTTAGGCTTAAAGATAAATTCTATCATTTAACGATTAGGCCGGTTCTATGGAGCGAAGTGTTGACCCATCAAACATGTACATAGTCATAAATTAATGGTGACGAAGATGAGGATGCTCCATTAGATGAGCAACTTTACTAGAAGAAATAAGGTCAGAAATGTAATAGTAAGAGACAAATTAAAGATGACTAATATTAAAGAAAATTATGGAAAACAAAGCTTAGGTAGTTCGAACATGTTAAGAGGAGACACCTTAACGCTCCAATGAGAAAATGCGAGAAAATCGTACTTAGAAACTGTAAGAGGAAAAAAGGAAGGCTAAGAAGGAACAGGGGATGAGATCCAAAATGATATGATTCTATTGGAACTTATCAAGGACAATGACCCTATGCAAAGGCTAATTCTAATTGAATTTCAGGAGTTGCTACCGAATAAGGTTTGGGAAGTAATAACAAATTTAAGTTTGTTTTTCAAAAGTTTAACATCATCTAAAATCAAGTTGGCTAAAATGGAAAAACTAGAAAAGAAAATTCCAGTAATTTTGTGTAAGTTAGAAGGGATTTTTCCTATAAGCTTCTTTGATTATATGGAGCATCTACCTATACATATATCACATTAGGCAAAACTGGCCGGTCTAGTTCAATATCAATGGATATATCCATTTAAGAGCTAATTCAAAAAAAAATGATTGTAATTGAAGTAATAACATATTTTAACAACTAAATTTTAATATCCTTATTCGCTATAGGTATTTGCATTGCTTGAAGAAAAATATCAAAAACAAGGCTAGAGTTGAAGGTTTTATATGTAATGCTTATTTAGTGGAGGAAGCTAGTACATTTTGTTCACATTATTTTGAGTTGCATGTTCACACAAGAGAAAGAAAAATTCCTCGTAATGACAATGGGAGAGGAAGGAGTGATGTTGATGGTAACTTATTCATTTTCATATATCATGGGCAAACATTTGGACGTTCAACAAGAAGAATGTTAATAGAAGAAGAAATTGAGGTTGCTCATGGTTACATTTTATTGAACTATCAAGAGGTTCAACCTTTCGCGCAGTAAGTTTAAATTGGTAATTTGGGTTTTGAAATTTAGTGTTGTTCATAACTGAAATACATAATAATGTTTTTAGATTATACAAGAAATTATTACACGAGCTAATATCCGAAAAAATACAGGATGATATCAATTAAAAATTTGGAAGACACTCTCGTTAATGGTTCAAGAAATATGTAAGTTTTCACTTACAAATATTGAAATGATCGAATTACAAGATTTAAGTATTCAAATGACATTATACAATTTGATATGATAATTTCTTTTGTGTAGGCCTTAGAAAATCTAATAGAGAAAAGTTCATATGTAATCTTGCGAAGAGACCTTTATGAACTGTTAAATCATATCCAATGTATTTCATTAATGGTTATAAATATCATACAAAATATCATGGTCATAACATGGAAACAATAAATGGTGGAGTTTGCATACAAGGAGAATTGATGGATTACTATGGTAAAATTATTGAGATACTTGAAATTGAGTACCTTATATTACCAATAAAGCGAAGTGTGATATTTAAGTGTGACTAGTTTGATTCGATTTCAAATGTTGGTACAAAAGTACATAGTCGTTACAATCTAGTTAAAATCAACAATCGAAGAAGATTGAGATAATTTGAAACTTTTATGTTAGCAATGCAAGTGATTCAGGTGTATTATGTCCCTTTTCCTAGCTTACGACGAAATAAGTCAGATTGGTTGGTCGTTTGCAAAGTTAAACCTAGAGATGCTTTTGAATCACATGAAAAAGGAGAACAGAGAATTGAAAGTGAAGCGTTTCAGGAAGAAGTTTATGAAATAAATGCATCTATCACATATGACGATAATGAACCTTTGAACGATCCATCTAACAAATATATTGAAATTTCATATAGAGAGGATGACGAAGGTGTAACATCCCATCACTGATGGAAGGGTAAATTGGTCAATTGGGACCGGCTAGTAATTTGCATTGCATATTTCTGGTACGAACATACATTTGGCCTCAAATTGTAGAGGACTGAGTCATTTGGCACATGCATTTATATGTACATGTATTCATGTCATTCCCGGCATTTAATTATGACTGTGATGTGATTTGTGAAATTTGTGAGATATCTGCGTATGAAATTGAATTGGAATGTCTTAGGAACTTTTTTTTCAGTTGGTTAGTGATCCTTAGAAATTTCTGGTTAAATTGGGAGAAAATGTCCGGACCGAAAATTTTCCGAGTGACGGACTAATTGATTGTATAGTACTTGAATAACTGTCCAATGGCCATGAAAAATTAGATATATGAATTTAGAGATTAATATGACGAGCCATTGAAATTAGACACAGCTTAGACTGGAAATGATCTTGTATAGAGGAAGAGAGAAACCCCTTTAAAATGCCTTAAGTTTAAAATCCTCTTTTAAAACCTTTGAAATCCACTTTGCAGAAAAAAAACCCATTTCCTATACTTAGGGTTTTTTCTTCTGCCTCTTCCTCGGTGATTTTCGATCTCCACCTTCGAGATTATTGCTTGTTCCTTCTTTTTGGTTAAAGATCAATTAAAACTCTTGAGAGAGTGTTGATTTTCAAGAGCTCAGAAGCTCACCATTGGTGTTAGAGAAAAGAGGAAAGGGTTGGAGGATTTTCGGTAGTTTGGAGATTTAAAGCTTGATTTTTGTAAGTAAATGGTTTAATGTTGTTTATTTGTTAGCTTGATGCATGCATGGGTTTAATTGTGAAAGATTGGGGTAGTTATGGTTGGTTATGACTGTTGTTGAAAGAGAAAAGAGTCAGAAACTCGTTGGAGAAGATGACTGGGAGTTCGCACGTCGCGGCGAGAAAATTGTGTTCTCGCCGCGGCGAGCTTTCATTTACTCACCGCAGCGAGCTTACTGAAGCACATCGCGACGAGCCTCAAACCTTCCATGCCGCGGCGAGCCTAGTTTTCCTGAACTGAATTGGTTTAGTTTTTGAGCCATAATTAATGGTGTAGACCTCCAATTGAGGTGATTCTTGATTCGTTATGAACTAGAGAAAGAGGTCTACAATTGATGTAAAAAAAAAAAGAAAGTATTGAATGAAAATTGAGAATAGGTCTTATTGTAACTTAAGAATTGTTTCATGACTCTTGGAGTATAATTTTGAGATTTTGGAAATAAATTAAATGCTATTGAGAGTTTTAGAAACTGAGCTTAAAGGGTGGATTTTGATCTAGAGAATAGTGACATTGATTTTAAGGTCTTCCTTGAGAATATCCTAGTGGGTATGACTTGATAAATTGACTGAATATTAGAAATGAAATTGGTAGAGTTCCGTGATATGCCATTGAAATGAATGAGTCATTATTGATCAATTGAGTGAAAAGTTAGAATTTGACAAAAGAAAGTGAAAATTGGGAAATTGCGCCGGGAAGGTCATGAATAGACATTGTACATCTTTTAATTAAGACATGTGCATCATTGAATTATCTTGATTATGCATTTAGTAATGAATAATTATTTGCTGTTCTAGAGGCACCGTTGGAACAACATTCCACGGATATTGCTGAAACTTTCAGGCAGTAGCTCGGAAGTACAGGTGAGTAACCTAGTTGGTTGCTCAATCTCTGATTTATAATTGTTGTGCTTTGAATGTTGTGAAATATGATTGTTTTTGATAAAATGGGATCTGATTGCATGTGATTGTTTGTGAATGCCTCCATGGGATATATTGTGAATGTATGGTAGTGCAAAATTGGAAATGAAATGACTGTTTCTGATAAATTGATTCTGAGTGCATGTGATAAATGAAATTCCATAATTGATTGATTAATAATGGTTGTGACTGGAGCTGCTACTGAGAGCTACAAGCTCGATCACTGAAAAAAAGAGCCTCGAGCTCAAAAGGGATTAGTGCATACCCAGAGGGCTCTCCTATCCCTACTGACGCGTGGAAAGTAGTGCATACCCAAAGGGTTCTCCTACTTCCTAAGACACGATTACTGTTTACTGAGCTCGAAAGGGGCAGACGGGTTTGCATCCCTCGAGTAGGGGCGAAGCAAAACCATAAGGGCGAAGCAAAAGCGGGCAATATCGAAGGGTGGAAGTGCATTCCCTGAGGGCTCTCCTCCCCCTAAGATGCGTTTACTGAATAATGTTCACTGTTAAAGCACTCAGTCACAACTCAGAATAAAAATGGAAAATAATGGGAAAAGATTATGTGTGCAACTTTTATGTGTATGGATTAAATTGTGAACATGGGAAAAAGGATTTCGTGCCTTATTTTTGTCTGATAATTGTTATATGAGGATATTGAATGTGTAATTGATTGAAACTGCGTATTGCTTGCGATATACATGAATTGGGTGCACCATCGATGATGGTTTCTCATTGAGTTCGCAAACTCACCCAAAATTGTAACTATTTTTCAGGAATTGAAGAGTAACCCGTTAGACAAACGAGAGTATGCCTTCTGCATGCAAGCCAGAGATTTAGGGTCGGGATCAGTTCACGTCTGCACTAGGGTCATTCGGATTTATATGTATATTTGTATTTCTGCAATTTCCGCAGAATAGTACTGTTATTTCAGAGGGTCCCAAATGACAAATGTTGTATTTGTAATGTGATTTCAGAAAGTGCTCAGGATTAGCATTGGGCCCGTTTTGGCTTTGGATTTTTGTTGCATAAATTGATTAAATACTGCTGAGTGCCTTTTTAATGATTGAAATTGTGTTGTGGTCGAAACTGTTTTCGAATTAAAGCGGGCCCAAATTGTTTACTGATTTCCGCACATGCGATTGTTTTTCAAAAAGAAAAATGTCTTACTGAGTTCTGAACTATTTGACTGCTCTAGTATACCACCCTCGTGAGGCACGGGCTCGAATATCACCATTGATATCGGGTTCGGGTCTTGCAGGAGTGGGATGCTACAGAAGGCCAGAGATCTGAAGAGCAACTTGAGTTTGATTCTTATTCTTTAGAAATAGAAGATGATTGTAATTTACAATTAAGTGATGATAGCGATTATTTTGTGGTTGTAATTGAATATTATATTAAACAAATCAATTATTTCTTTTTCAATATATTGTGTAAAATATTGAATTCAAACTCTTATATTTCTAGAAAATTCAATCAAATATGAATTTTAGGTTGAAATATGCTACCAAAGAGACAATGTGATATAATGCGACCTAGGTTCAGACAACGGTTCAGAGATACTTATTATCAAGGTGAACCATCACACTCTGCAGTTGCAATTGAATCACCCCTCCCCCTCTAACTACTACACTTGTAGATGAGGCATTACCTTTCGTACCTGATGCTACATCCACTACCTTTACATCATCTACTACCCTTATAGCGACAGAGATATCAGGGGTAAATGATGCAGATAAAGAAGGCAGTCGTCAGCCTGGAGCTAAGGGACCTGATGGAAGAACTTACATCACAATTATCAATAATCTGTAAGTGAAAATACATGAAACACTATATGTTTATAATTAAGTTATAGATTTAAATTTTTAAAATGATATAAAACTATTTGTTTTTATATTAGGTTATTTTCATCGTGCTCTAGAAACATGATATCCAAATTTAAGGAGAAGATTGATCTTGAGGGTTATGTATGGAAGAATATCTCTCAGGCCACAAAGGAATTTTATTATAAGGAGATTGCGGTACAATAAAATTATCATTTTCTTTTTTAATTGATTTGTATACATTAATTAGATAAATATTATTACATTATAAGTATTTATTGAATTTTTTCCTTTTATTTCAAAAAGATTTTTTTAATTCTAAATTTGACACAGTTATTAATAAAGTATGGGAGAGATGAGCACGTACATGTTATCGAGACTTTGTTGGTGCGATACACAAGACTGGTATGCTACCACCTTATAGTTCTGAACAAATATGAAGTTGTTGGCAATAGTATTGAATATCAGTTAAGGCAATGTCCATTTTAGAGCGTAATTCTACCAACAGACACGAAGGACTAGGAGAAGAGTCTTTCCGTATATACGGGAGGATCAATTACTCACCACGAGCATACAGAGAGACTTGTAAGTATTTACATTTTACATTTATATTCTATTTTTTTTTACTTTGTTGTATATCAATTTAAATTGATGTGTGAATTTTGGAATGAAAATGTGTATTATGGAGAATGATAATGTTATAAATGTGTTACGTAAATTTCTTTGTTTAACAGGGGTAAATATCGTAAAAATAGAGGAAATTCTGCTAAAATTTTTATAAATTCTAGTTGACTTATAACATTTTATTCCTATGTAGCAAAAGTCTATGGGCATGAAGCCATACCTCGTCAGCTCTTTTTGCACAATCCTAAGAAACATGACGGTGTGATATTTGTCAACACCTGATGTAGAGAACTTAATGTATGTGAAATTTATGCTTTAATATTAATTCTTAATAATATAAACATTGCCTCCTAATAGGGCCAAATACAAAAAACGTTCAATGACAATCTCAACACGAACAAGCTGATAATGAGAGTCAGACATATCTTGATGCAGTAGGTGGTAGGGATCATCATAGAAAGATCTTCAGGTTAGGTTCATTTTCGAACACATGTTATTCGTAATCCTCCATGTTCAATACAACAATATCTAATAGACGGTCGATAACCAATGAAGTCAATGAGCTTCGAAGCACAGTGCAGACATTGGCAACTCAGTTCCAACAATTGATGGAATAGATAGCTCAGCCTCGTAATAAAGTGAATGAGTTGAAAGGGAGGGGTAGCACTTCAGAGCATCCACAGTCACCAGGACAATAGTATACTTGTAGTCATTTCATTTGAATTACAAATACTTGTTATGTACAATTTAATGTTTTTATTATCAATTAAGATAATTTTAACTTTATATCATCAATTAACTTTATGTTTAACAAATTAAATATATAAACAAATCAAAATATTATGCACAAATAACTCATAACTATTGAAATTATGCATTAAACATAAAAACATAAAATAAAATTTAATGTTAGGATTTTAAAAAAAAATTAAAAAATATTTATCGAAGAAAAATACAAGTACGTCAGTAAAATTCATTATATTTATCGACAAAACACTACAAATCGTCTATAAAATCCATAATATTTACCGAATAAACAAAGAATCACCGTCGGTAATATTGACAACCCATTGCTAGCTTTACCTTCAGGATTTGTTGAACCGTCGATATATTCACTGACAGTATAATCATCACCATTGGTAACATTATCGACGGAATAACCAATACTATTTGCAAATATTCCGATAGAAAGAAAGCGGCTTTAGGTAAGTTTACCGACGGTTATAGCCAACTGTTGACATATTCACCGACGGTTATATAAAATGTCTGTCGGTAAATTTATCTAAGGTTGTTTTTACAACACCTTTGTCCGTCGATTAATTCTATCGCTAATTTCTATTACCGAAAGAATCCAAAAGTTTTTCGTCGATAATATCCGTCGCTAAATGACATTTTTCTTGTAGTGTGTATATATGTATGTGCTCCTAATTTTACTAACTTTGCCTATCTTTCTCTAAATTCAATTGTCCCCTTTGAATCACTTAAACTTTTTTTACATAAACACAAAAGAATGACATACATCATGCACATATTGGAGGAATATACCTGAATTTCTTTCACCATATCGAGATAAAAGATATCATTTGCGAGATTATAGAGGCAGATGAAGACCTCAAGGTCCACATGAGTTGTTTAACTACAAGCATTCTTCATTAAGAAATATTATTGAAAAATATTTTGGCGTTTTAAAAGCAAGATTTCCTATACTTAAAAATATGTCGAGTTATGATATGAAGAAACAAAAATACATCGTTATTGCTTGTTGTGTTGTACACAATTATATTAGAATGTATGAAAGGGATGGGTTATTTGACAGTTATGCCAAAAAATGAAGAACAAATTAAGAAAAGTGAAAATAAAGATGCAAGTTTTCAAGTGGAGTATAATATCACTCCAGCACAACTTCGACGTATGTCTTGGAAGCAAGATGAAATTGCTAGTCAAATGTGGAGTGATTATTTATTTCTAATTGATTTATTTTTCTTTTTATAAATGATACTACTATTATGTTTTCAAGAATTATAATATGATAAACATTTTTTATCGATTAGAATGACGTCATATAATTTTCTAGTTTATGAAATTTTATTATATACAATTAATGTGTACTTTTTAATTACATTTAATTTGCATATATTTTAATTTTAACTGTAATGATAATTAATTAATTAAAAAATATAATGTGTTATATAAAATTATTAATATAAGAGTTCAATTACAAAATTAAAAACAGGATGATAAAACAAAATATATTTTTGTTTTTGTTTTTGTTTTTTAATTACAAATATCAATCAAACATGTTTTTGTTTTTAGTTTTTATATTACAAATCTCAACCAAACAGGTTTTTGTTTTTTAAGAAAAAAACCAAAAAATAGAAAACAAAAGTTAAAAATCACAACAAAAAAACAGAAGTGAAATCAAACGATCTCTTAATAAACATCTAAGCTTAAAATAAAAATATCAAATTTATAGCATGTTAGTAGTTTTTATGATTCACTATTTTAATAATTATAATGAAATTCAATGTGCAATAATTGGTGACAAGGACGGAGCCACAATGCCACTGGCTCCAAAAAATTTTATATAAAAAATTTATTATTTTAAGTTTTTGATTTTATAAAAAAAAATAAAATTTTGCTTCTATTAAAACTTTGCCTTCATTAAAAATAAAATTTTGTTCATATTAAAATTTTGCCCCCACTCAAAAAATTTTCTAAATCCGTCCCTGATTGGTGAGGAGGGAGAAATTCATTATTCAATCAAAATGGTGTACTTTTAACTATGATTTACCATTTGTACAACTAGAGCAAAAAGTTTGCGATCTTTAGAGTGTTCGTAAAATACCAAAGGAAAAAAATGTTCTTTCAAGGTACAATCGTGTCGATACATAATGTGAGTATTTAAAATAAACCTGAAGACAAGAGGAACACAGGAGGATGAACACTTGCATTATATTCTTTTCAACAAAAGAAACAAAAGCGGACGTACCTTGATATAAAGATTCCATACGTGTGTCAGATTGAGAGTATTCGTCTCCAATACAAGTAAATAGAGAAGGGAGGTCGGATTAAGTACAATTATGGAAGAGTTGAATGCTCTATAAACGGCAGTCTATGCAACATAAGCCAACTAGGACGTTGAAATATCAGAAACTGATATCCCTTTGGAAGATTATTCAATAAGAATGTGAGCCAGATGAGTGTAATGGAACTCGATTTGAAGGCGTTGATGAAGAGGTGTAGATGCCATTAAGCCTTTCTTGATATCAGCTTTCAATTCCCTTATAGGAATTGCAGCCATGAAGCTCTTGATATATTCCTTGCAGGACTCCCTCCCTTTGAACACGATCTCTTCTTCCATCCGAGTCTTGTCTACCTCGTTTGGAGTAAGTTCCCGAGTCCCTTTAGGTGAACCCTTTTCCTTCAAGTTACTTGGCTTTACCTTGTCATTGATAGACTTTTCATCTGATGCTTTAACTTTCTTTGGTAGACGCTGGATTGTTGTATCTTTGTCAAATTTTAACACATAGGCTTCATTACATCCCTCATAAAGCCTCTCCCCCAATGTGTCAATGATATAGTAGGCATCACTGGTTACCTTGAGAATGAAGAAGTGATCATTCCAACTTACAATGTAGACTAGAGGCGCAGAGTTACCATCCCATTCTGAGCCATGTCTCCTAATTTCATCCCAAATGCTGTCAAAGGACATTGCATCATTAAGGAAGTCAAAATTCCCTCCCTCAAGTCCTTCCGGTTGGAAGAATCCAATAAAAGACTTGTCCGAGGCAACAGAGAGAGGGCGAATTTTAGCTTGGAGGACAGTCTCAAGATCGAAGTGCTTGTCGGGAAATTGTTGTATGTAGCTCTCATTCTCACACAGGTTTCTCCACTCCAGTGACCCATCTCTGATTAAGCTATCAAATTCAGACTTGTTTGGCACATCATATTGGCTAGATTGCAGCCAATTTGCTATAACAGCTACTAGAGTTGTGCAAGCACTCTCTCCTGCTGCACGCTCGCTTCTCTGATCAATTGAAGCGAAAAAGACTTCAACTTGAAGCTTCATCATTCCATCACGGCTGATTATTTCTTTGTGCTCCCAACTGCCTACGGTAAAATTGTCGTCCCCGAATTCTGAGAATGATGATCGACTGGTTATGGAACCTTCTTCTGATGTATTCCACTGCAACAAAACATGTTTAGAATCATATAAATGCAATAACAATAAGACGAACAAAAATTATATTCAAAGCAGAAAGATAAAAAATGATATTGAAAGTTTGAAATCTACCCCCAGAGTGGACTCATCACAGGAGCTGAGATGCCGTCGATCAAAGTCGATGTCATCACCACCTTCGTCTCCATAGCCTTTTTTCAGAAGAGGCTCTCCTTTAGTTTTAGGTTTAGAGGAATTAAACCTCAGTTTCTTCGTCCTCCAAGATAGGATTCTACCTTTCGAGTTTTTCCTTGAATACTGGTCATTGCCTGTTGCAGTAAAATATTCAACACAAGAGGACTCCACCTTCAGGTTATGGTTGGGATAGTGTATCCAACTCTCATCTTCAATGCCATCTTGTGTGTTTGAGTATGATTCCCCTACAAAGTTTGCGTAGGGCAATGTATTATAATTGACTGACAATTTAAGTTCAGAGTCCTGATTACTCATCTCATCTATGTCCTGCTCATTATCGTCAGCAAGCGAATCTGTATCAAACGGATGTTTGTACTCAGCATCTTCATTTCTACCACATTGAATAGCTTCACAATCTTCGAATTCAGTACATGGTTCATTCATCCCATGGCAGAGTCTCACTTTTCTCAAACTTGCTCTAAAACCATAAAGCTCGCTTCTTCTAGGTGATGGTGTCTTTGGAGAACAGGGTTGCTCTAGAATAGTTTCAGTTGATCGTTGAACTGCACGCAATGATTCTTGAACAGCGCCCATTTCCATCAATTCAACCGACAACTGCATACCATTTGAAGCAATACTAGATACGTATGAGAGACAAATGTTGAGGATGCTAGTTGTGTAACATATTGAGAGACATAAAAGAGCACTTACAATAAGTTTGGGATTATCCTTAACTGTCCTTCTGGAAGTCGGTAAAGAAACATTTATTGCAAGCTCTTTCTCCTTAGGTGTCGCAACAAGTTCCCCAAGATTCAGAGCAGCAGTTCCGACAACAACAAATTTATTTGTCGACCCTTGATCCAATTCCTAAACAACAGAGACAGTCATATTAACAAGAAGTAACTCATTGATTCTCATTTTTTAGCTATTGTTTCACTTTTACAGAGATATAAAAATGAACAACACAAAGTTGTTTCAGGGCCCACAGTTGAAAAAGCATCGGTTGACAAAATTCTAGGGCAGGGAATATGCCACTACTTGTCACCAACCAATGGATGGCATGGCAGGATCATGTTTGATGATAGCATTCACTTTATGTGAACCCCATCAATTCCAAATTCATCACCACAAAGAAATACCTCACCAAAACCTAAAGACAGAAAATGACATTGAGGTGATGTGATGACAAGAATGATG
>JANTNU010000005.1:31349408-31367164 GCA_024752395.1 Erythroxylum havanense | reverse complement strand
TTCGGGAAGGTCCCGGAACAAAAATTTTTGTTTTCCGCACCGTGGGCATGTGATGCTCACACCGGGATTTTCCTACATAACATGCCCATATATTCGTTACAATGTAGCTTAAATATAGCTGGTATACGATATTTTAGTTCAAGTCGTATGTTTACAACAGTAGACCTTATTTAAAACGCAACGTTTAGTATTTAACTCTAATGGCTAGTGAAGCTTCCTCTGTTGTCGTCTTCTTCTTCATTTGTCTCTGTAACAATTCCCTTCCCCTTAACACCCTTTTCCATCAAATTTACTTCTAGGAAACATTTTTGAAGATCAAAGAGATATTCCCATGTCACGTTAGTGTCGTCCCCATCTGATCATTGAATGAGCCACTGAGTTACTGTGCGGTTGTTTCTCTTAGTCATGCATCTTCCCAATATTGCTACTGGTGTTCGATTGATGGACCCAATAAACTCAAGTAATGTCGAGGATGTGCTATCTTGCTCAGTTAGCCTTCTTCAATTGTGATACTTGAAACATAGGGTGAAGTAGTGATTCCGTAGGCAGCTTTAGTTTGTACACCACTTTACCATGCGTTGTGTTACCCTGTATCAACCGTGGTAAAGCGGTGACAACTTCTGGTTATTTCTTCTTTTTAGGGAGTCTTGTTTGTACAACTATAGCTTCAATAACACCATATCGCCAACCTGAAACTCCCTTTCGGATCATCTTGAATATGCATATTGTTTCATCCTATTTTGAGCCCTCTATAAATGAAATTTCGTCACTTTAGTCATTCCCTCCCTATTCTGTAGAACTTGATCCACTTTTACCACTTTTGAATCTCCTGCTACATACGGTGTATAAACCGATGTTGAGTACCTGTAGAGAACTTCAAATGGTGTTAAATTGGTGGAAGATCGGTATGTCGTATTATACCATCATTCAACCAGTGCCAACCATTCACTCCGTCGTTGGGGCTCTTCACCACAGAAGCATTGAAGATACGTCTCCAAAATTTTGTTCACCACTTCCGTAAGTCCGTCTGTTTGCGGATGATAAGCAGTGGAATACTTCAAATGAACACCTTACAGCCAAAGTAACTTTTGCCAAAAATTACTCAAATATACAGGGTCTCAGTCACTAATGATGGATTCTGGCATTCCGTGTAGTTTAAATACGTTGTTGTGAAATAATTCCACGATATCATATGCAGTGTATGGGTGTTTAATCAGAATGAAGTGAGAATATTTTATGAACCTATCCACCACCACCAAAATGACCGTCTTCCCTTTCGATCGAGGAAGACCTTCAATAAAATTGACACTAACTTCTCTCCAACTACCCTCTGGTATTTTAATAGACTGCAGTAACCCTGGATAAGCTAAACTATCATGTTTGTTTCTCTGGCAAATCATGTATGCCTGAACATAATTTCTCACATCCTGAGCCATCCCCTTCCAGAAAAACATGTTTTGTAATTTCTTCATTGTAGCCAGTGCACCTGCATGTCCTCCTATAATGTCATCGTCACTGATGGCCAAAATCTATTGTTGTGGTGTCGGGTTGGTTCCCACTACTAGTTGTACCTTCCATCTCAATAGACCTTCCTTCCATTCATATACCCCTATTTTCATATGTCGCGCTTCTAGTTGTTGTTGTTTTGTAATTTCTCTAATTGCTTGATCCTCTTTCCAACTTCTTAATTGTATCTAGTAACTCTCCCTGAACTTGTGTTATTGTAAACATCAACATTTCTGTACTGGTTATTCGGGATAGGGCATTTGTGGCGACATTCTCCTTTCCACTTTGATACTGCACTTCAAACTCGTAGCCCAAAAGTTTTGGGAGCCACGATTGTTGGAATGGAGTTGATAATCATTGCTCCAATAAGTACTTGAGGCTACGGTGGTCTATTTTAACATTGAATTGCTTGTAACTCAAATAATGGTGCCAATATCGAATGACTTTGATTATCGCCAGGAATTCCTTCTAGTAAGTTGATAATCCGTGGTGTCGTTTAGTCAATGATTTACTGAGAAAAGCAATCGAGTGCCCTTCTTGTTGCAAGATCGTACTTATCTGTTGTCCACTTGCATTTGCTTCCACCATGAAAAGTTTAAAGAAATCTGACAAGGCTAACATCGGAGCTAATATGACTACCCTTTTTAATGTCTCAAAAGCTATTCTCTCTTCTTGCTGCCAATTCTAGTTAGCTACTCATGCCTTCTTTAACAATTCAGTTAGTGGCTTGGCTATTAATCTATATCCCTTGATAAAACGTCAGTAATACCCCGTAATGCCTAGGAAACCTCTTAATTTTGTAACTCCCATCGGTTCCAGCCACTCTTCTATCGTTTCAACCTTCTGACTATCTGTTGCAACTCCTCCTTCTGAGATCGCATATCCCAAATATTCAATTTTTCGCACCCCCAAAATGCATTTGTTTCCTTTTAAAAATAGATGATTATCTTTCAATGTTTGCATGGTTACCGAAATATGTTCAATATTTAATTGCAGTGATGGACTGTAAATAATTATATTGTAAAAAAACTAATATGAATTGACATAGAAATGGCTTGAATACTTCGTTCACCAGTCTTTGAAATGTTGAGGGAACATTCATCAAGCTGAATGGCATGACCAAAAATTCATAGTGTCCCTTGTGTGTTCGAAACACTATTTTCATAATATCTTTTGGTTGCATCTGGATCTGCTGATACCCGGAACACAGGTCCAACTTGGTGAACTAGCTAGCTCCATGCAACTCGTCCAAAAATTCTTCAATTAACGTTATAAAAATTTGTCTTTCATTGTGTTTTTATTGAGCTCCTGGTAGTCCACATATATTCTCCATGTATCGTCCTTCTTCACCAACACAATCGGTGATTTGTAGGGTCCGTAGTTGTATCGAATGAACCCCTATTTCATGAAGTCCCTCATCATTTGTTCTATCACGTCTTTTTGTACCTTTGAATACCAGTAGGGATGCACATTAATTGTTTCCACTCCTCCCTTCAAAATAATTTGATGATCGCATTTGCAGTTTAGTGGAAGTTACATGGGTTTGTGAAATATCTCTGTGTAATCCGACAAGATGGCATTGATTTCATCAAATAAACTCCATTTTTCATCTTTGAATCTCATCTATTACAGTTAAAATTCGATGGGTGTTGTTAGTCTCAACATAAACAGATGTCCTTCTGCTGGTCTCCTGAAGAGTTTTTGGAATTCCTTACTTGAAAGGATCCAAGACTTCCCTTATGGATTCCTATAAATTATTATCACTCTGCCTTCCCATTAGAACGTCATTGTTCACTCTCTAAAATTACATAGCATGTTGTTTAACCTAATCAACCATTGCACTCCTAAAACAGAGTTGCAACCCCCAATGATAAAACTAGAGCGCCCATGGTAAACTGAGCTTCTTACATGGACCATGCAAAATTCTAGCAATGTTGATGGCATTTCAACTGTAAGCCATCGTCTAGAGTTATGGAGATTGATTCTATCTCTTGTATGTCACACCCTCCTCTTTTAATGACTGATGAATCCATGAAATTATCTGTACTGCCATTATCGATCAGAATGTGGATTTGTTGTCTCTAATACATGCCTACCGCTTTCATTTGTTTGAACTCCATGTTTCCTGAGCATCCCAACATAGTCTGCATCAAAATCAAAGGTCCATTGTTTTCTTCTAGGTTTCCCTCCGAGTCTTCCTTTTCTACTTAAAGTGGGTTTTTCACATTACTGTCTTCCCCTAAAATCACATAAATTACAATTGCCTTTTTTTACATTTGTGACCCATGCGTATTTCTCATCACACCAGAAACATAGCCCTTTTGCTCTCTTCTTATCAAAGTCTCTATTGTTAATTTGCTATTGTGGTTTAAGCGGTCTCACCTGAGAAGATGATTAAGGCATTGTCATTAGTGTCGACAACAGTCCTTTCGAACTTAAGTTCTTCGCTATGTTGGTGGTTGATTGCCCTTTCAAGTGGAAGTTGGAATGTTCACTGTTATTCACATTCTTCGTGGTAGAGTGTGGCCTGCAAATATTAGTATGGCTTCCTATTTTTGGGCTAGTGTATATGACTAATGCAAGAAGTTGGGTTCATGTAGTTTTACCTTCACACCTATTTCTGGTCGAAGTCCTTTAATGAAGAACCAGACTAAGTATTCTTCTGGTAATGACAACCGGTTGGAAAGGTGATCAATCAATGCAAAATACTCTAAGACTGTTCCATCCTGCTTTAAATCCTTAAAATCTCCTACGGGTTCATCGAAGATTTCTGCATCAAATCGTTGTTTGAGTGCTTTAGTGAATTCATTCCAATCGATTACTTCCATCTTGTTACGATTTTTGACGTATAGTTTATACCATTCTTGTGCTTGCTCATCTATATGTAGAATAGCAACATTCACCTTTGTTCGTTTTGGTATTTGATCCAGAGAAAAGTATTGTTCACAATGGTAGAACCATAGTTTGACATTTTTACTGTCAAACAACAGAAATTCAATTAGATTCATCCTCACCGACATCACTCTTTCTTCTTCTGTCAGTCTCTCCGAGCTACTCTGAGATGTTGGGTCTATTGCTCCAACATCTCCTCCTCTTATTTTTTTGTAGCGTTTGTATAATCCTGTTTCTCAACTCTGCCATTTCTTTTTCCACCTTCTCCATTTTATTATGCTTCTCTGAAAAACATTTGCTTACTCCTATCCTGTGACTCTGAAAACATTCTCTCCATCAATCTCTACAAATTATCCTCCATCTTATGTAGTTTTGCACTTCTTGTACCTTCAACCATGGTCTTCTCCCAAATTCAAGTGTTTTGATACCATTTTGTTGTACGAATTAACTAAATACAGAAGAAAACATGTATCTAATATAGGATGCAGATATGATTCGAGAAGAATACGGAAGAGAAGAGAAGATACACAGAATCACAAGGGAGAGAGAGAAGAGGAATAAAACTTCATTCAATTATAACATGCCCATATATTCGTTACAGTGCAGCTTAAATATAGTTGGTATAGGATATTGTAGATGGTGGACCTTATTTACAATGCAACGTTTAGTATTTAACTCTAACGGCTAGTGAAGCTTCCTTTGTTGTCATCTTCTTCTTCGTTTGTCTCTATAACAGAAGCGTATTGGATATGTAAGAATCTGTGTTAGCACTAACCCTTATAAGGAACTTCCCAACTAGATTCCTATTATGCACTTTGGTGATGATAACAAATTATGGGAAGATAACATTGCTATCTCCTACCATTGGAGCCACCCCTTAACCCCCAAACCACAAGATAAACTACGAAAGGCAATAGGAAAGTTTTCTAAAACTAAAACATATTAGGAATTAATGGGTCTTGAAGAAGACACTCATTGTATTGAATTTTAAGCTCTTATGGACTCAACTACTAAGGAAGCTATACCTCTAGAAATCAAATTTGCACAAACATCATCTTCAGTTCACATGAAAGAAATAGTCTTCACTAATTTTGCAGTGGAAGCCCCCTCTGGTATCTCGACCTTGGATGCTAATTGTACCTCTTATACTGCTACGGGTGATGAACAAATACACACAAAAAATCATACACAGGCCTCAGATGGATACTACTTCCAACTTCTCAACTTTTGTTGTCTCTCCTAGCTCTAGCACAAGTATGTCAATCCTTACCTCCTCTCTTGCAGCTGAATATGTCTCATTAGTTACTAAACCTAAATCTTACCAAAGATTAGCACCAGATGAGCAAATGTCTCGTTATGTATTCCAGACATGTTAGAGTTGAAGGATGAGATTTTCAATGAGGCACACAATGCTCCCTATGTAATGCATTCAAGGAGTAAGAGAATGTACCAAGATTTAAAAGAGCACTTTTGATGGAAAGGAATGCAGAAAGATGTTACAAAATATGCTAGAAAATGTTTAGTGTGTCAACAAGTTAAAGCAAAACATCAAGCGCCTATAGGTGAGCTTAAACCTTTGTCAATTCCTGAATGGAAATGGGAGAAGATTATGATGGATTTCTTGATGGGATTGCCAAGAGCTGGCAGGAAGCATGATGCAATATGGATGTTGATAGGTTAACCAAGTCAACACATTTCTTACTAATTAGACAAGTAAATTCTTTGAATGCTTTGGTCAAAAAAAATATGTAGATGAAATAATTAGACTACATGAGATTCCAAATTCGATAGTCTCAGATAAAGATCCCAGGTTCACTGCTATGTTTTAGGAAAGTTTATAAGAGGTTTTAGGAACAAAGTTACATCTTAGCACAGCTTTCCATCCATAGATTGATAGACAATCGTAGAGAACAATCCAGACATTGGAGGCAATGTTGAGAGCTTATGTTATGGATTTCAAAGGCTCATGGGATGATCATCTGCCTTTAATTGAATTCTCCTATAATAATTACTATCACTCAGGAATTTAAATGGCACCTTATGAAACTTTGTATAGTAGGAGGTGTAGAACTCCTATTTGTTGAGATAAGGAAGGTGAAAGGAGGCTTTTAAGGCCTGAATTGGTGCAAGTCACAATTAACAAGATTAAATTGGTGAAAGAGAGACTCAAAGAAGTTTAAGATAGAATGAAGAGCTATACAGATGCACATAGAAGGGAGATGGAATTTGAAATTGGATATAAAGTATTTCTTAAAGCCTCTCTATAGAAAGGAGCCTTGAGATTTGGTAAGAAGGGCAAGCTCAGTCGCAGATATATAGGCCCTTATGAGATCATTGAGAAGATTGGGCCTTTAGCCTATAAGTTAACCTTGCCACTGAAATTGGTTAAGATTTACGATGTCTTCCATATATCAATGTTGAGAAAGTACCAATCTGATCCTTTGCACATAATTCAACCTTCAGAGGTTCAGTTAACAGAGAATTTGACTTATGAAGAACAACCGGTGAAGATTATAGATTTGAAGGAAAAGGTCTTGAGAAACAAGACAGTAAAGCTGGTTAAAGTCTTATAGAAGAACCATGCAAGAGAGGAGATGATATGGAAGCCTTCGGAAGCAATGAAAGAAAAGTATTTGTACCTCTTCAATGATTCAGATAAGAATTTCGAGAACGAAATTTTTTTAAAGGAGGAGCGTTGTTGGACCCTAAAATTTTTTCTAAATTACTTATTATTTGTTTAATTATTTATTTATAATCTGTTTGTTTATTTTATTTTATTTTTAGAATTGAGCCATTAACTTAGTGGGCATAAATAGAGATTAGAAATTAGGTAGAAATATTAAATTTTGGTTAGGATAATATGGTGTTAAATGGATTAAAGGAGTAGAAACATAAAAGATAAAAGACAAAAGAAGAGGCAAAATGGGGACAACAAGACTAATGAGGGGTATAATTAGAAGGACAAGAAATGTTTCTTGAATTAGAAGAAAAAGAAGAGAGAATGTCGTGAGTGTGAGAAGAGAAGAGAAGAGAAGAGAAGAGAAAACGTGAGAGAAGGAAAAGAAGAGAAGAGAAATCGAAGAAGATAGGGAAGAAGGAGGAAAATCATGGGAAGAAGAGAAATCAACTTGTTGGAGGTAAGTTTATCATCTTTCTTCTTGCTTAGATACAAAAAAGGGGTTTTATTTTGAGAATGAAAAGTTTGTGTTGTAAGAAGATGATTTAAGAGACCTATTTGATTTTAATGTTTCTAAGCTAGGGTTGTGGTTTTACTAACCTAGACAAACTATGGGTAGGTTAGTTTAAGCTTGATTTTTACCTTTTATGATTTTGAAACTTTATGAATTTTACTTGATTTTGGATTGAATGGGAAATTGGTTTGTTATAAGAAGCCAAGCAAACCCTTTCTAAAAACATAATGAAAGACAACCTTGAGTTTGGATTTTCGAGCAAATTAGTTGGGTAATATATTTATAGCTATTGTGCAATATGAGCAAATTGTCTTGCTTATATATTGTGTGATAAATTGTTTGTTTTGAATTTTTGTGATTGTTGAAAGTGCATTGTGATTTATGATGTATGACAAGGTTATGCCATTAAAATGTGTCATGGCATTTTGTATAAAGAAAAAAAGGAGGAAAAAGCACGAGAATATGAAAATATATGGAAATGAATTGAGCATAAATTTGCTTGTGATTGGGCAAGAGAGGAACCCATTTCATTAGTCAAGTGCACATTAAATTAAAGTCTTCTCCCGGCTGCCTGCTTGAGGCATACGAGATCTTGAGAGTCGGACTCATTTTGTTCACGATGTAAACTTCGGTTTTTTTGTTTCGTTTCACGAAACTCTCGAGCCATTTGTTGTGCATTTCATCATTGATTTGTTAAATGTGATGCATAATTGAGTGTTATGTTTTGATGGATAATTACATGATATGTTCTAGGTGATGACATCTTGTTAACTATATGAGTTGTGAATTTGAATTGTTGAGTATTGAATTGCTAGATATATATATACATATGCTTGAATGTGTGGCTTGTTACTGATGGCTATAAATGTATAAGCCACTGAGTTTCGTAGCTCACCGTATCATTTTCACTCCTCAAGTGTAGAACGAGAAGGTTAGTGATCATTTCAAGGCAATTGGAAAAACTTCGAGATAGTTAGCATTTTCATACTAAGTTAGTTTGATAACTTTTGAGTAGTTTTAGAAGCATATCAAACATGAGCATCCCTATGTATTTTGTGTTAAGCTAATGATGTAGTGTGGATATGTAATTAAAGCTACATTTAAACACTATTTTGTTTTAGCAATAAGATTGCGTATTGAAGAAGTTCTTTTGTCATGATGATAATGAAATATGTTTGTGTTTTGCTCGTGATTCTGAAAGTTAGTACATTGCATTTTTCAATCCTTTCATAGGTGTAAAAATTGTGTTCTAATTTCAAGGGAAAATTTGTATTAATCTAGGCTAAATAAGAGATATGATCATTATAAGTGGTGATGCTGCATAGGATGTATATACAGAACATCTATAGTAAATGATGACAATTTGTTATATGTGATGAATCATTCGAGTAGAGAATAGAGAGTTTAATGAAATAAACTTGGTAGTTAAATTGATGTAAAGTGATTTTGCATTAGAAGAGGTGAATTTGGGGAAATTATGAGTGAAAGAGATGTTAGATAGGCGTAGGAACCATTGGAAATGCTTTGGAGGGAGTTTTGTATCTTCAATGTCCATTAAACGGATTTTAAGTCCAATAAATGGATATTCTCGGGTCTGGAAAGGTCCCCTGTATCATCCATGTCTATTAAATGGACATTAGGTCTGTTAAACAAACCTTTACAATATGGAACCCGTGTCTGTCCGTTAGGTAGAGGTGTATGTCCGTTTAATAGACATACATTGTACACTTTTGGAAACTCGCAATTCTAAATGGCAAGATCTCTCTTTGGAGTCCTCACAAAAATTGAATATCTTGAAGTGTTCTTCGAAACCATCCTAAAACTACCTAAATCTGATAACTCCAGTGAAAGTTATGTCAATTGTCCCAAAATAGGTACAATATGATTGAGGACATAATCATGTTTGATTCTTTTGTCCATAACTTCATCATCCAACCTCCAAATGAAGTGATTCTTGAACCAATAGATTCTAACACATTTTTATATGTCTCCATAAAAATTAGTAGCCCTTGGTGTTTATTTCAAAAAGATTGATGGAAAGAAAGTGAGGGAATTGATTGAAGGAGCCTCACTTGGTTATAAACATAATTTGGCTCTTTAATCATATCTTGATCTATATTGATCAAATAGGAAACTTTTGGGTGTTGGATAGGGAGATTCCATTGAAATAACCTCAAGATAATACATTCACATCTTATGATTTCGAATATTTGGGCTCCAAAAATGGGGTCCAACATTTCCTCATACCTAAGGACAAATGTCTCATTAACTTTCTCCATCATTGGCACCTCCACATGCCTTTAAATAACCTCATCAGTATCTTTCTCCCTTACTGATATATCTTCTCACTTTGGGATATTTTCCCATTTATTCAATTGAAAAAAGGTGTATTTTCATGCCTTAGGACAAGTTATTCACTATTGATCTCCATTATCGACACTTTGTCATGCCCATGACTTTTTATCTTTTATGAAATAAAACAAAATTATGAATAACTATTCACGTACAAAATAAATATTAAACAAATACATTAATCAAACAAGTTATATGGTCATTAACTTTATTTCACTCACCTCCCACATAGCTTTTCGCACTATCCTCGTTTTTTTTCCCACATTGTGATGCTTTATTAGGTGATTCTCATTATAATCAATCCTTTATGTCCAAGATAATATAACATATTAGCCAATTCAAATCTTCATAAACACTTTTCAAGATGTTACTATAAATTTCCAATAGGAATAATATCTTTAACTCCCCACACTCTTGCTTTTGAGACCATGTTAGCCTCTAATACCTCATTAATGCTAATATCATCATAAGTAGTAATCTAGCCATCTTCCCCTACTAAAGCGGTTAATTTGTTTTTAACTATCCAACATAAAATATCTACAAACAAATCATAATTCAAGTCAATTTAAATTGTTTAGACACTATGTACAGGTGCATAAATCAAATGATAAATTAAAACTTTTGTATGATTCGTGAATCACCATCAATATAGTAATGCATTCACCCATGTAAGTGCAACATCTTTAGCCTCAACAACTTGGTAGAACTTGTGATCATGTTTGTAAAGATGCTCAATATGAAATTTCATCATCCAAGTTACTCATAGTCCTTAACATCTATTATAATATGTAGCATATGTATGATGATACTACAATAAAAATCCTTAATATGTATAGAAGAAAGTTCTGCTAAAAAAATTCTTCCATTCGCGCACCCCTTACTTTTTTAAGTATGTAATTTACAATGATATATTGACCATTGATATAACACCTCACTCCTGCCAGACACGCACCCGACATCTATAGGTGATATCCAAGTCCATGCCCCGTGAGGGTGACATGCTAGAGCACTCAATCAGTCAAAATTCAAAACAAATTTTTTTAAATCACAAACATAATATGCTGAAATTGATAATCAATTCGGGCCCACTTTATCAATAAACTTTTTCAATCATAACAATACAGTCAACAGAATTTTCAATAGCCATTTGGGTCATTTCACAAAATCAAAACACTTTAGTCATAAATTCTTTACATTACAACATAAATAATATACACCTTTTTACAAAACTTTTGGAATACATAATTTAATACAAAAGTTGCAGAATATATAATTCCATACAAAATGAAAGAAATACAATGCAGACATGAACTAATCCCGACCTCTATCCCTTACTTGCATGCTGTAAGCATACTCCCATTTGCCTAATGAGGTATTCTTCTAATCCTGAAAAATATTTGCAAATTTTGGGTGAGTTTTAACTCAATGAGTGACCATCATCGATGGGTCACCCAGTCATATAATACATAATTCACATTCACATCATTTCACATTTCACATTCAATACACTTAAATCATTCGTATTATGCATATGCAGTGCACATGAGATCCACTTTTTATTTATTACTTTGTTGTGACCGAGTGCTTAAATTGTCCCATAAGGGGTTTATTAACGTTGACCTTGAGGCTCTGAATCACTTTCTGAGCTCGAGGCTCTTTTCACACTTTGAACTTTAAGCTCTGAATCACTTTCTGAGCTCGATGCTCTTTTTACACTTTGAGCTTTAAGCTCTGATCGGTGGCTACTCTAGTCACAACTCCCATTATCTGATCATGCATTCATGTATAGAATGCATCTCACATTTTCAATCAATCATATCATCAAACATTTAGTTCGTAACATTCACATGTAAGTAGCACTTTAATATCTCATCCACACTTCACAATCATCGGACCTTCTGTCTGGAATTCAACATAATCAATAACATTCATATGAGCATTCAGTAGTCAATCAATACAATAATTCAAACAAACAAACAATGAAATGAGATCATCTAGATCTACTCACAGTACGCTCCAGATTAGCATTAGCTTCTATGATCTGGAAACATTTGAATGCGGACGTTTATTTTGTACATCAAAATTATGCAATACACACATTGTACACACATTAATAACTTTGCACAATTATAAGAATTCATTTATGCACACGTGCGTATATGGAATATGTGCAATGCATGTTCATGACAATCCCAAATATATTATCAATTTTTATAATTCAATCACTTATCATTTTTTTTCTCGCATTACTTGCTCTTATCATCAATTTCTTATTCATTTAAACTAGATACACTTTACTCACACTTTACTCCTCTTCTTGAATCACAACTTCAATCATATGAACCCTTTCATCTCCATTATACACATTTCTTTGGCACTTTAATACCAACAATTCATTCATTATTGTTATTCTAACATTATATGATCATACAATATCGAAACTCTCATTCTTTCTTATAAATTCTCCAGAGTTCTAGACCTTCGGGTCTATTTTCCATGATCAATTAGACAATGAAAATGAGGTAATTTAGAAAAAATTTCTCCTAGTAACATGTTCCCTATTGTCTTAAGTTTCTAATAACACCAAGATCATTCAATTGGGTTCAATACTCCAAAAGTTATACTCCAAATAATTCAGACCATTCCTCAATTATAATGGTATTCTATACCCAACTTCAAGTCAGATTCTAAAACCATGGAGATAGAATTGGAATTTGATTTCTTCATAACAATTATAGCCCTATGTCTCTATTTTAATCTAGATTGAGAATCATTCCCTTTGGATAACTACATAACAAGTTATTCATAAAATAACAAAGCGTGTTTAGTGATAATACTCCAGTTATCATTTTCCAGAACTCCCCATCATTTTCGTCCCAGTTATATCAATAAATCTCTTCCAAATGATTTCATATGGTTATATTTTTCTTTGGATATGATGATCAATGTGTTATGAATCTAATGGTTTAAGTCCCATGTCATTTGGAGGTCGGAAGAAGAAGTTATAGCCAAAAGAGTTAAGGATGTTCACATCAGTCCACTTTCCCTGCTCCTTCATTATGCACGATCGTGCAATTCCAATTGCTTCTCCATTGTCACCCTCGTGCTTGTGCACCATGGTGAGATCCCTTTTGACCCTTAAGAGTCACAATCATGCTTGTGCACGATCGTGCACTCCCATCTTTTCAAACTTCATTCTAGCCCTTCTGAAAACTGACCTTTAGGTCAATGTTTCATGGCAATTTTGACAAGAAAAATAAAGGATTTAGGCAAAACACCCTTCTAAAACGTTGTTCCTTTATCTATTAAGTTTCAAATGAGACCAATTTCATGCAATATTGTTTTATATTCTTCAATTTATGCTAAAAACACTACAGATAGTTCCAAACCAAGATAGAATCCACAAACTCAACTTCGAGCTAAATTTTGAAACTCTTAGAGACAAAATTCAATTTCGATTCCTTCATGAAAAATATATCCATACATCTTTAGTTTAATATGAACTTACAATCATCCCATTTGGATGCCTTTAGACCAAGATATGGTAAAAATATAGATGCATGTTCAGTGGAAACACTGGATCAGTACATGTCCAGCACACTTCAATATCATTTTCATCTTAATTAATCTCTTTTGCTTACTCTATCACTTATACCTTATTTCCTCAATATTTCCTCTTCATTCCTATTTCATTTCAGGTCAACTTATCACAACCAAATCAAAATCTATCATTTTTCATAATTATAAAAAAAAACAAAAAATCATACTCACTCATATTACCTTCACATTTTCTGCATTTTTCAACTTCTGCATTTTCTTCACTTCTTCCTCAAACTTTCATTTTTAATCATTCATTCTCATCTCAGAACATCATATTACAATTATTCTTTCACTTTAAACTCATTCTTTTTTCATCTCTAAAATGCTCAAAACTCACGTATATGCGTATATGTGTGTGTATATATATATATACACAGTGAAAACAGAATCCTTATTATTGTTTTCTTCAAAAAGTTTCTGCACCTAGCTATACTTGTTTTCTAAGATCTTTCAACTCCAAAAATCATTTTAACACCATCTCATAACGTTTTTATCATCAAATCAAAAAATCAACATGTACAGTACACTCAAAATCTCCTCACTCATTTTCTAGCAAATATGAATATCACTATTTCTAACCATTTTATAGTGAACTCACGATGCATGCTTCAATTCATACAAAAATACATAATTAGAACAAGCTTACTTGTTTGAAGCTCTAACATCTGTAAAAAATCTCGTGAACCCTAATTCCTCATGCAACCATGCACAACATCTTGAAAGTTGACAGGGGGTTTGGTCTTTCTTGGGATAGTAGAAACCAAGATTTTATTATAGTGAAGATTTGATGAAAAACTCTGTGTTAGAAAAAAACTAGGGAAAGAAGCTTCAAGAAGGATAAAGACATAGATGGTAACTTGTCTTTCAAGGTTATTAAAACTTAACTTTAAAGCTTAGAAACCTATTCATTTCTTAGCCTCTTATCCACTTTCCCATATTAAAACTCACTTCAAGTATAATTTATACTTAAGTTTATGACTTAACCATCGAAATCACAAGTCATAACTCCTTGAATCACTATTAGATTTTTCCATAAAAACATCATTTTGAGTTAACTTTGAATGTTCTTTCTATCCCCGATATTGAAATTATTTTACAATACTTTCTTCTAGAAACATGTTCCCCTATGTCTTATGTTTCCATTAACACCAAAATCATTCAATTTGGTTCAGTGGTTTGAAAGATATACTTCAAACATTTTCGGATTACTCTTGTCTAAAACAGTATACTATGCATAACTTTCATCTAGAATTTTAAAATCTTAGAGACTGAATCACAATTCGGCTTCTTCAGATGATTTGTATTCATATGTTTTTAGTTTACTTCAAATTAAAAATAATCTCATTTGGATGTCTATAGGAGAAGTTATGGTCAAAAGAAACAGGACAGTTCAGCTTGCATGAGAGTAAACTATTGAGGAGCACTGTAGCATGAAAAGACAATTAAACATCACTCTTGCAATTAACTCATGGGCGTGAGAGTGAAAAATCACACCAGTGCAGGAGTCACACCCATGAGAATAAATCATGGGTGTGAGAATAATTCACGGGTGTGAGAGATAATAAGGCACTGAACTGTTTAACTGCATAATCAATCCACCCGTCCCATGTTTTCCACTCAATCTCCATCAATTTATTTCAGATAGCTATGATTTTTTTTTTGGAGAGGTAGAGCAATGTCTTAAGAGTCCAACAGTTAAGAACCAAGTCATTTGGATGTCTAGCGAAGGAGTTATGATCAAAAGAAGCAGACTATTAAGTATAGGGAGAAACCTCAAATGCAAGATCGTGCTTGAGCACGAGGGTGCAAACTGCCATTTTTCACCAAAGTCACCGTAGTGCATAACTCAAAAGGCCTCATTTTTTTATTCCTCAAAGTCACCATCGTGATTATGCATGACGGTGCAAATTGCCTATTTTCTCCAAAGTCACCATCTTGCATTGCTTCCTTTTCGTTTTCACCGAATCTCATGCTTCAAACCTTCATAACTTTTGATCCAGAACTCCAAAAATTGCAAATTTTATATCAGTGGAAATTTGAAAGAAAGATCTATAACTTTTATGAAGACAATTTTGTCAAACACATCCTAGATTAATATAGTTTATTCCAGGAAGTTTCATAGTAGTTCTAACCTTTCTAGCTTCTCTTCTTCATCCCACTTACGTAAAAAATTTTCATTCACTATCCAAAAATCCATTTAATACAGTTGTAGACCATTCTAAGTTCTCAATCCACCATTTAAAATTATTTAAAATCGAATCCATTAATTTTTAACTAATCCCATTACAATACAATTATACCCAAAATGTCAATGAGTGCATGTACAATTATTTTCATCTATGCAAAAATTCAAATCCACATGCCTGTATGTTAACATTTTGCTGAGCATGAAATGCAAATTTTTCTAACTCTCACATTGCTATTTTCTTCATTATTGAAATCTGAATTCTAACCTTTATTATGGGGATGGAATGTTACAATTGAGTTTGTACTCCCTTTGAAGCCTAATATCCTTATCATCATCAGCTTTATTGCATACTCATTTGGTCCATTTAGAACCCCTAGAATTCATGTAACATTATTGCCACTAATCTCCTCCACCATATTGTCATTTAGTGTTAGCTCATCTGAATCAAACTGATAGTGCAACTAGTAGCAAACATCCCTCCTCACCCTAAACCTTGATATATCTTAAAGTTCACTAAATCTCATACCATGACACACATAAACATAGAGTTAGTAGTGGATATAACAAGTCTTAGCATATTCTGTATTAAGGCATGATGTTCCTTCCACTCGCTCATTATTTCTCCTTTAAAATGTGAAGGAATTACTTGTATGTAATGAATGATATTACTTTTTATTTATGTGTGTTATATTAGATTAATGGATTACTAGTATGGCTTTTACTGGATCAAGGTATAGTTAGTACTCAAAGATGGTATTCTCATTTTTTATTGAAACTTTTAATTAATTGCATGATGGTAACTTTTGTATGTAGTGTTGGTATTGGATGTACTAGGTGTTGGTATATTGTATATTGAAGCATGATAGCGCTTCTACTCATTCATGATATTTCCTTTAGAATGTGTAAGATTTACTTTTCTTTAATAAATGATAGTACTTTTTCTTCATATGCGTGGTTCGGTTAATAGATTACCAATATGGCTTATACTAAGTTAGGATATGGTTAGCATTCATTGATGATAACCCCTTTTTTTCCTAAAAATATTACTAATTTTAAATGTGTAATGGTAATTTTTACACATAACAATAGTATTGAACGTAATAATTTATGGTATAGTTTGAATTGATACATGATATTCTTTCCACTATTTGTTAAATTCCCATTTAAATGTAAAGGTGTTAACTGTCTTTAATGAATGGTGATATTTTTTCTACATAGGCTGATATCGAGTGAATAAAGTACTAGTACATAAGCATAGCAATAGGTCGAGTTGAGCTTACCAGGCTTGAGCTTGACACGAGACTCTATTTTTGAGCTCAGACCTAGGCTTGGCCTAAAGCCTAATTAGGCCTAAGGCTCCAGCCCCGACCTTGAGCTCAATGTAGTCTGAGCAATTCGAAGCTTAATTGAGCCTGATTTTTTTTTTAATTTTGAAATTCAAAATAGCATCATTTTATGTAAAAATTTTAGACTTTGGACTGAATTGGATAGCCTTAATTGAGCGTCATTTGAAAAATGAAATTAAAAAAAGTTGGTCTAGGTCGGGTTAGACCTTTTTTGCCATCCTATTAGCATAGTTTGTTTTAAGTCGGTCATTCTTTGTATTCAATAATAGTATTTTTTTAAGTTGTTACTTAATTTAAATGCATCATATTAACTTTGATTTATAGTAAGGGTATTAAATATATCTAGTGATGGTATAATTTATGATATTCTTTGCATTATTATCAATTTAAAGTGTAGTATACTTTTCTGTCATGAATGATTATTTTTTAATAATTGTATGATATTAAATAAATAAGATATGGTCTTTATTATACCCAATTGGAAGTGGTTTGGTTCAGGTGTTATTTTGCATTGACCGGGACCGGTACGTATTGTACTAGACTAAAATTAGTATAAAACGAAAGGTCAATTATACCAAATTTAAATATTGAAAATTTTTAAACTCTCCTTTCCTCCCTTCTTGTCTTCCTTTCTTCTCTCTTTTTTTAATTAATTGCTTTATTTATTTCAACATTTATAAT
>JANTNU010000005.1:31329232-31342393 GCA_024752395.1 Erythroxylum havanense | reverse complement strand
TATTATGCATATTTTCCCTTACTGACTGAATCAACTTCACTGGTTGGGCTCATTCTAGTAGTTTTTTCTCTGTAGGAGATATTATCTTCGTATATATATGTGCTAAAATTGGAGGTTGCTATTATACTAAGGGCTTTCTATGTAATACCTAGGTTGTCATTGCTCGCAAGTTGAATTTAAACTAGTTTTTGAACTTCTTTCGAGTAGTCCAGGTACCCAGGTGCAATGTGTAGGTTTCCAAGCATTTATAACTTATTTATGCTTATGCTCTGTGTCCTTAGGGGCCATGAATTATGCATAGAATAGAGCCACTTGTTTATAAAGATGGAAAGAAATGATTAGTGGTTTTCTGTGGGATAGATTTATTATTGTCAATTGTCAACGCAGAGGGCTGGATCAGTTTTTGGCTTTTGGTAATCATTTCACCCTTGTATGCAGCAACTCAAGGAGATTTTGTCAAAGCAGGCTGAGTTGGGAGTTGAAGTTGCAGAGATACCGTCACACTATCTAACTGATTCACAGAAACAAGCACATGGAACAGGGGGGAATGGAAGACCATTCACTAAGAAGGGGAGATCTCGGAACAGACATGCTAAAAGAGGGCGAGATAACAGAAATAAATGGTCAAAACAACAAGAATCTGTAAACAAGGATCCTTCAAAGAGGCAGTTGAGTCTTTTGCAGAAGCTTCTGAGCTCAGATATCAGGAGAGATAAGCACCGATTGTTGCAGGTGTTGAGATTCATGGTAATGAACTCTTTCTTTGAGGATTGGCCAGAGAAGGCATTAAAATATCCTTTGGTAGTACTTAAAGAAGATGGGTTTGAGAATGAGATTTTAAAATCCTCACTTGCAAAAAATGCTTTGGAAATCACAAACAAGACTGTTAACTGAAAATATGGATGGTGGTGGTGCTGATGATAATCAAGGCGTTATAGTAGAAAAAGGACAATCTGTCAGTGTAAAGGATTTTGTTGTTGGGAGAACTGAAGAAGGGGAAGGAGAAGTCATTGAATGAGATTTTGGCTTTGTAGATCCCACCTCACACTGGTTGCAATGTCAGTCATTACTGAATGAACTGCCCCTTTTCATTTGTTCTCTTAGTTAATTTGGATATGGAGATATCAGAGGATAACAATTGGGGTATAGAATGGAGGATGTACAGAAGTGCATAAGGCTACATGGGATGTGCATTATCATCTTAACTTGGATAGAATGAAACTGAAAGGAAAATAATTATAAAACAATGGGGAGCTTGTAGAAAGCTTAAATACAAACTCTTGAAACAATTGGGCTCCTAGGCCCGTAAAATCTGTCTCCTTGTCCAGGAAAAGATAGTTATTTCTGAATTTATGATTGGCGTAAACGTTGAGCATAAATTTTCCCATAGTGGTCTCGTTCAGAAGATTCTTTTTTTTTTTTTTTGGGTTCAAAGAAACGGGCCAAACGTCCAAAATAAAGAAACTACAGTGCAGTAACACGGGGTAAGATTAACCTAACAGAGTCGGCAAATAGGAGCGACGATAGACTCGCAATAGGCTCACCAAATCAATGATCACCAACAGGAAGACGATAGTTATAAGTAGCTAACCAATCCGCACAGCGATTGGCTTCCTGAAAAACATGTCGCACCCTTCAAAAGATTCTTTTCCGTTGTAGTAGTTTGTCCAAGAAAAAGTGCCAATAGAATCATTAACTCATTACTTTATATATGGTAACATGAGTCTCAAATTCCACGTTGAATGGTAACGCGTGATTGTCACAATCAACATATTCATATTGTTTATTAGAGAGACGTAGCAACAAGTCATTAACTCTTATCGGTTTAAAAAACCCGGTTCTTACATGAAAGTCACTGCAGAAATTTCAATCTATGTATATATATACATATAAGGTATCAAAGAGTCAAGTGCGTTGATAATTGTTTACAATTTAAAGTTTCTTAAATAATCTAAATATCCTGGGATTGTAGCTCTTATTTTCGTGAAACGTTAACGCTAATATGCATAAATCAAATCTGTAATCTCATTATTTAGCAAGATTCCAAGTTAACAATTTAAAGGAAATTCTATCTGATGATAGCTTGAGTGAAATTTGGCGCACTTAGTTCAAAGATAAAAACACACGATTATTTAGGAAATTCTTAAGCATGGAAATTAGAAAGAAAGTCTAGGATTTGAGAGTCAATACAGTTTAAACATGATTAACTGTGCTTTAAAAACATTTTTGCCTAAAATAGATTACAAAGATCTAAATGAGACAAAAGGAGGAAAACAAGGACTAAATAATGATTATAATAGCCATCTGCTCTTTATGTCCAAGGAAAGGGAATGTTGTGCATTATTAGCAAAGATGCCAGCTTTGACTTGATTGATGATTCGATCTGCAAGCTGATATTTATCTTCCTTTTTATCGATAAAGAGACAACTGTTACGTTCTTTCCAAATGCTATACACTGTGATAGTGAAGTTAGCTGTGAATAAAGGAATATTTGGACGTCCTGTCTTAGTTTTAGTGATGACCCAACATAGCACATGATCCCAATCTTAATGCCCAATGTAAGATGAAAGCATAAGCAGAAGGCGATATGTGTATAATCACTACATCCGTTTGCACATTAAGACATTTTGTATGATCGGAAGGGAAATAACATTAAGACCTCCATGTTTTTTGGGCTTTGTATCTTCACTCCATTTAACCCCAAGCATTCTTACAATTTCCAACCTGACCTGACCAGAGGAAGGATTTCATGATTCTCTCCATTTCCTTTATAGCTTTCTGAGGCAAAGTAATATGAGCAACCCAATTCAAATGAAGAACAAAGGTGATGGAAGTAAGCTGACCTGCATAAGATAAGAAACGATTTTGTCATGTCAAGACTCAATACTTCATTTTCTCAATGATAGGCAAGCAATCACGAAACTTTGCTTTAGAGGCCATAATAAGGACTCCTAGATAACAAAAAGGAGGTGAGGAATGACTCAGTCTAGAAATATGACTGATTTCATCAAGATTCCTTACATCAATTGAAGTGAAAAAAAACAACTCTTCTTAGCATTATGTTTGAGGTCAGACCATTCAGCAAATAAGGCAAGCACATGCATCATTACTTTGATCGAATGACCATTATCACAACAGAAAAGAATCAAGTCATCCACCTATAATAGATGAGTAAGTTTAAGGTCCTTACAATTATGTTGAAAGGTAAAGCCACCACTGTTAGAGAGAAATTGATTTAAAAATCTGGAAAAATCCCTCCATAATAAGAGTAAACAAGTAAGGGAATAAGGGAACTCCCTGACGAATCCCTTTTGTTGGTTTGAAAGGAATCGAAGGAATGCCATTCATAAATATATTCAACGAAGAGGTACTAATACAAGTCATTATCCATTTGACAAAATGGGAGAGAAGTTGCAATACTTCAAGACATAAATGAATGAAATGCCAACTTAAAGTTTCAAAAGCTTTAAAGAAATCGATTTTATCAAACAACTACTAATGTTCTTACCAGAGTTATACTCCTTCAAAAGCTCCTGTAAAAACAATATGTTGTCACCCAGAGTTCTCTCAGGTATAAAAGCATTTTGAACCGGAGTGACAATAGTAGAGAGGACTAGCTTAAGTAGTTCAGTGAGAAGTTTGGATATCACCTTGTATATAGTAGTACAACAAGAAATAGGCGTGAAATCATTCATATGACAGGAATTTGGTTTTAAGTTGGAGCTAATGGACTAAATTATGACATAGGGGCAACTTTTTGGTTGTAAACTATAATCTTGTTCCTATTGTTGCTCCTTCATAGATCAAGCTTTAAGTAGATACAGAAACTATCAAAGAAGCCATTCAAAAACTGTAAAGTCTTAGCTTAAGATAGATTAGTTTCCCAAAATCTTGTAAGCCTTATCTAAAGCACATTGACTATAAGAATCTTTATCCCTGTGGTTATATAATTCCTGAGTTTACTTTATTTTTAGGTAAAAATGTCCAGTCAACTATTGAGTACATTATCAAATTCACTATTTAGTTTAATGAATTTGCTAATTATGAAAATTTCAACAATTTCAAGCTTAGACCGTTTCCAAATTCTTTGACAAGTGCAACTTTTTCCTAGAATGCTTTATTATCCTTTAATGGGCAAAAATGGAAATATTGGTTCATATTTATTTTTCTAGACTGAACCTGAAGTTAATATAATCAAATTGTCTATATTTACTTAGAAAAGTGGTAAGAATGCATAAATGTTTATCACTCAGTTTAGGAGAAAGAGGAATCAAATTTGAATTTCGCTCTCGAAGATAGAATATATGAAGTTAGCTTAGAAGGGCCTCAATATTAAACTTAAAGAAGACAAGGTATAGAATTATGATATTTTAATGAATTGGTGAAAAAGGTGTTTGAGTATGAATAGCATTTTAGGGAAGAAGAACATCTAAAAATGGTTCTGTTAGTATTTATTTTATATAAACAAGTCCATATGATTCGATAGTGGTCAAGGTTAATATCCTTGGAACTTGTGTTTGCCCTGCGCTAGTGTGGAAATCACTCGAAGGCAAAAGAAAAGCATAAGGACCAACTACTTAGATGCTATAAATTTTTTATATCTCCAAAACAAAGGAAAATTTTGATATCTTATTATAAGAGAAGTTATTACTTTGTCCTTTGAACATAAGATTCAATCAAACATATTTAGGGGAAATTATTGATAGCGTAAGAGAAATTCAGTCCATTTGGCCCAAAGATGAAAATGACAGTTATTAAGATTTTCAAATGTCAAATAGATTGTTTAGGAAATTCTTGAGCATAAGAATTAGTAAGGCAGTATAGGATTTGAGAGTCAAGATGGTTGAAACATGATTAATATATGCTTTAAAAATAATTGAGTATTGGTGTGTGATTAGTTAAGACGTGGTCATAATTGGAGGATAATTGGAGGTTGAACTATTGTATGAGAAATGTTTGAGGTGATTGAATTTGAGAAGGATGTATAAACATACCAACATTACAAAACTAGGGGACACAATCACATAAATTAAAAACATATCATTGTTTCAGCTTTATTGGTACCTTGTACTTATCCTTTACTTAAATAAAAGTATCCTTTTAATTTAAAGGGTTAATTAAAAAAACCTAAACTTTCGTCAATTTTTTAATTATAGCCCGAACGTTAAAAAGTAGCAATAAAATGTTCGAATTTTCAATTTTAGCCCAACATTAGTTCCACCATTATCTTTGCTAAAGTGGAAGTGTCACGTGTATAAGGACCCTCATTAATCAAAAACATTAGCGTAATTAGCATAAGTTAATTAGATGATTGAAACAACGTCATTTTAATCATCTCCCTTAACTCTTACTTGCACCCGAAATCCTAGCGTGACTATAGCTTTCTGGACAATATCAAGCTTCCTTTCTAGAGATGCAATGGTGCTTTCATAAGAGTTTAATCAGCTAATTTCGTCCTTTAGGTTAGCTTTTTTCTCTAATCACAACTTCTTCATGAATAGTGCAATGTACTTGTATTTCCTTAATTTCAGACAGCATCTTTACAACAATTTCAGCAATTGCTTGGCTACCCAATCTGTGAGAAGCAACCTCCTTATGAAGTAATTTTAGTGCTTGATTGGCTTCCTTTCCCCATTGTCTTTGCCACTGTTCAAGTTTACATATTTCCTGAATAAGCATTGATGGATCCGTAGAAGTGATAGAATCATTTCTTGCTTTCCAACTAGTCTTTTCTTGCATCTAAAGTGATTTTATTAGCAATAGATTCATTTTTACAAGTAAAAGAAAGACACCTGACTACTTAACTTGATGGACCACTTTGATTTAGGCCCTATAAATGACAAAAGTTAAAGATAAGCAGTGACATTCATAGAAGTAAAGAACAAAAGCGTATGCCACCTTCTACTCCTTGCTTGATTTAATTAAACCAACTAAGCATGACAGTTGTTGTTGTTGTGGAGAGATCTCGTGGTTGGAAGGCTCCTATTTTGGGTGCAAATAAGAGCTGAGAGATGATTGAAACGACGTTATGGAGAGATCTCGCGGTTGGAAGGCTCCTATTTTGGGTGCAAATGAGAGCTGAGAGATGATTGAGACAACATCGTTTCAATCATCTAATTAACTTATTCTAATTTTGCTAATGTGTTTAATTAATGAGGGTACTTGTACACATGGCATTGCCACATTAGCAAAAATAACAGTGGAATTAACGTCGGGCTAGAATTTAAAAAAATTGAAAACATGCATTTTATTGCTACTGTTTTAAGTTCGGACTATAATTAAAAAATTGATGAAAGTTTAGGTTTTTTATAGTTAACCCTAATTTAAAATTTAATTGTTCAACACTTTTTAACATTTAATAACTTAAAATTCTATTCTCTAAGTTTTCCAAAGCCCACTTATATTGCCAATTAGAAGTTAGGTTTATTTTTGGGAGAAATCCTCCTTGACATGCTTGAATTCTAGGTTGGTCATAAAAAGTGATCAATAATTTACCACTCTTAATAGGACAATAATTCTGCATATGAAGAATGAAAAAGAAGTTGTTATACCTCCAACTCTATAAGAAGTAGTCCCTACTATAGTTGGGAACGAAGACTTGGTATCTAAAATGATTGAAAATCTAGAGAATGCATATCATCTTCAATTAAGTCTTTAGCTAGCAAGAATCCAAAATTGTCATAGCCATCAACAAAAAATGATGTTATTTATGAAAATGATATTTTAGAGTTGAATTCTAATTTGGCCTTTAAGGTTGAAGCAATCAAGATGTTGATAAAGAAGATGGAAAAACTTTCAACCTCTTTGGTACAAGTCATTGGGCATAATTCTCCTTCTCTAACAACATAGATTTTTAAAGGACTCGAGGGGTAACTTACACTAATTGTAATGAGAGTTGGTGAGTGTAGTCATCCTTTGGTTTCTTCCATTGTAGAAGAAATAAATGTTCCTCCTTGTAAAATAGAGGATATTCCTATTGCACCTTTGTGTACTAATTCTGCAAATGGATGACAAATTTTCAAGCTCTAAGCTCTTAGAAGATAGAGATTTGGTTTTAGAGTTAATGATATGAGAAGAATTATCACTTAGGTGGCAACTTTTTGGCTATAAACCATAATTTTGTTCCTTTTATTGGTCTTAAGTGATATGGAAGATGTTAGAGAAGTCATTTAAGAATTGTGTGCACCTGACATGAGACACATTAACTACTTAAAATTTCATAACCTTTATCTGGAGCATATTGATCACAAGAATCCTTATCCTTATAATTACAAAATTCCTAAACTTACTTTGTTTTCTGGTGAAGATGACCATTCAACTATCGAGCATATTTCCAAATTCACTATTCAATGTGGTAATATGGTGAATTGGATAATTACAAAAAGTTAACAAGTTCAAGTGTAGGCCACATTATTCGACAAGTGTAACTTTTTCTTTATATATTTTTTTTGCGCAAGAATTTTATCTTTTCATAGGCAAAAATGGAAAGACTATTTTATACTGAACTTTTTATAATGAAACTAAAGTTAGTATTACCAAATTGTCTAGAATAACTAACAAAAGTGGCGAGAATGCAAACATGTTCATCGCTTGGTTTAAGAGAACGAAGAGTCAAAGCCAAATTACACTCTCAAAAATTGAGTACGTCAAGTTGGCTCAAAGGGGACTAGATATTAAACTTCAAAAAAAATCAAGGTATGGAAATTTTTTTGTTATGAATTGGTCCCAAAAGTGTTTTAGTATGATGATGGAAAAAATTTCTACCACTTTAGTTAAGGTCATTAGCTATAATTCTCCTTCTTTAGTAAGACAGATTTATAAATGGCTTGAGGGCAACTTGCACCAAATGTAATAGATGTTGATAAGCATAGTTTTCCTTCGATTTCTTCCTTTATGGAAGGAAGATGCGTTCCTCCTCATAAAAGAAAGGAAATCTTATTATGCCTTCGCTCACTAATTCTAGAAATGACATATTGATTGTTAGGCTTTATGCTCTAATAAGACAGGGAATTAGTTTTCAAGTTAAAGCTAATGGGAAAATTTACGACCTAGGGAAAAATTTTGTCTATAAATAGGGAATTGGTTTCTATTCAAACCAGTCTTCACACTTGCTTCGTCTCTTTGTTCAATTCACTGCCTTCCAATGTGAGGCATTTTCACAATGTATTTGGCATTTTCACACTGTGAGGGATGTGTAGGATGTATCCCTATCACAGAAGATTCGATGATTTCTCTCATCCCATATTCCCCTAACCAAGTAAGTTATTGCCACCCTAAAAATCCATAATCTATTACTCTTCTATACTCTTATCCATGGCATGCTCCAATATATTACATCTTACCATTTACCTGTAGATTATTAGCTCCATATCTGACTACGATCTCTTTCGATATGTTATCCGTGTACTGGAAAATGAATAGGGTATGGTTGATCAATTCACTTTCCTTTTCACACAGTGTGTTAGGAGTTGTCATATAATTGTTAAGTTTTTCTAGCATGGTTAGCATCTATGAATGGCCAGTTAAAGGGTTAATGTTTCCCTTGGGAGAATTTTATTCCCCCATACCAATTCATACCAACTCACCCTATTTTCTGTTCCCTAAAATAGGTTTCTTTCATTTTTGTTTATTTATAGACCATTACGAATTCTAATTTATGTCACTTTATCTTTAAGTGCATTTTCACAATGTATTTGGGATCATCCTTTATATGATCTCTTTATTGCTAAAGCCCTATTGAATATTGGTCTTCTTAAGGACAAATTGTTTCAACTCTTAGAGTTGTGTTTTATGTAAAACTCCTATCTCAAACCATTTGTCAAACCAAAAAATTATTTCTTTTCCATCTCCCTCCTTATGCCTTATGTGAGGTCTAATCATATCCCTTATCTCCTTTTATCTTTCTAAGATTAGTTAATACCCCATTTGGAATTTTTACATTCCGGTTATTTTCCTTAGTTTTGTATTCACTCCATACCTAATTCTCCCATAAGGAGTCCTCTTTTCTAATTAGTCTCTAGAATCTCCTTGCTAGCATTGCGTGATTGACTACATTGATGGGGATAAGGCCTAATTCTCCAGGTTTTCTAGGCTTACATATATTATTCCATTGATCCTTGTTTGCCCACTTCTATTCCACAAAAATCTTCTCAGGTACTTATTTATGGCTTTTGTCACCATGGTCGGAAATATTAAGTGTGAGGCCTAGTAAATATTAATTGAAGATAGAACAAAATCAATCAATTATAGACGACCTATCATAGATAGTGCGTTAGGACTCTAGTTCTAAAGTCTCCTTTTGATCTTCTCCTCCAGTGGCTTGAACTCCCAGTATTTGTGCTTCCTGGAGTTTACTTGTATACCAAGACAGGTAAATGGTAATTATAGTACCTTTATATCTCTAAGATTGGAGATCCACTAAGTATTATATAGTCTATTAGCTAACATGTATATTCCACACTTTTGATTGTTAACTTCAAGCCTAGATAACCTTGTAAATATTCTTTAATTTGTGATAAGCAAAGTAATCGAATGATGATCAACCCTAAAGATCAGTAGTAAGTAATCTACAAAATTAAGATTTAGGATCCCACACTTCTTTCATTTAGAATGAAATTTCAAGAGACGATTCCTTTTTATCACCCTAACTAAGAGTGTCTTTAGAAATTCCATAGCTATGAAGAATAGAAATGAGGATATAAGGCTCCCTTGTCGTGGGCCTCTAGCCCCTGTAATTTTGTAGGATTGTTCCCGTTTGATTAGCACATTATAAGAAACTCTAGTTATATATTGTTCAATCCATCTTATGAAGAATATAGGAAATTTTAGGCTTTCAGACAATCGAGGATGAAATTCTAGTCTAAAGAATCATAAGCTTTTCTAAAATGTACCTTTTATTGTATATTTTCCTCCCTCTTTTCCTTGTATATATCCTCATAAGTTCTTGAACTAATAGGATATTTTCTCCAATTTGCCTTCCTGATATGGATGTACCTTATTGCACTCCTATATGCTTAAGAAGCACTCTCTTCATTCTCTCTAAGATAACCTTTTTTGTGAATTTATAGACAAAATTATAGCATGTTATAGGGCAAAATTCATTGATTTTTTTCCTTTTTTCCCTTTGGGGATTAGACATAATAGAGTTCTGATAAGCTCAACCAGTAACTTTTCATTTTTGAAAAATTGCTCTACTACCTCATACACCATCTTCCCTGTCATTCTCCAAGTTTTTGATAAAAATGAATTCATACCATCTAGCCTAGGAGCCTTATCAGGTTTTAGGCCCTTTAAGACTACATCTACCTCCTCTTTAGAGAATGGTTTAGCTAGTAGATTGCTTTCTTCCTCTATGAGTTGGTCTCGTACTATCTCCCTGATGAATTATTATATGGATATTGTTTTAGAAGGGGTGCCTAACGTTCTAATGATGAAAATTTTCACCTCTTTTTTATTTGTATTATATTATCTATAGACTACTCATTTGTATTTAAGAAAACAATTCTATTATAGGTTGTCCTTGAAATGATCTTTCCATGAAAGTAAGCTATGTTTTTGAAAAGAAGATGTCCTCTTCATTCACTAATACTTCTATACGTCCAGATTTTTTCCAGTTTGAAAAAAGTCCATGCCCTCATTGTAGGAAAAGGAGTTCTTTTATTCATAAAGTAGCCAATAGCAGTTGTGTTCCATCCTGTAGCCCCAAACCTCAAGACTTTTATTGGAGGAGATATCACTTTGTGCTCATTGATTCTAGTTGGTAGAGTGTATTACAGCTTTATGTGTGTATTCTCGTCTCCAACATCCTATGTCCATGTTCAACGGTTAAGTTTTTTATGGGTTCTAACTATTTTTCTTTGGTTCTGGTATAAGTGAGTTTTATCTTGGCTGTTCTGAAGGAGAATGGATGGGTAAGAGGGAGGAAAATCGACTGTGTTTAAGTCCATATTAAACTATGCAATGGCAGTGGTGGGTACAAGTGTGTCATGCATTGGTGGTCCAATGAACGAATATTATATATTATATACCAATGTAATGGCAACATAAAATTATGCTTCCTAACTATGTTTAAAATTTTGAATAAATTAATAATAAATTGTACGAAATATACAACAATTTTTGTTTTAATACTAACTTTATTTTTAATAGAAAAAGTTAGAAACTTTGTATTTATCAATGTTTTAAAAACTAAACCAAAAATTAAACCAGTAAGAAAAGAAGTTTAAAGTATAAAGATTTGACGTTATTAGACTGTCATAAAATCAGTATATAGTAAATAAGAAATAAAAACATACGAATAAGTAAAAAATATAAAAGTGGAATACTTTATTGAAATTAAAAATGCACTAACTTCTATTAATGTATATTCAATTAATAATAATTATATATAATTCAAACTAAAATTAAATTTAACATAAAATAATAATAATAATAATAATAATAAATAAATAAATAATAAAAATAAAAATAAAAATAAAAATAAAAATAAAAAATAACAACAACAATAACAACAACAACAACAACAATAACAAATAAATTTGTATTTTCAAAGGAGGCTGTGTGATGTCATTGTCAAAAATTCCAAATTCGATGACCCACTTCAATCCTAAATTAAAGATGCTATTTTATATACATTTAACTTTTATGAATAATAGTTCGTCATTCAATAGTTTATAAAGCATTTTCTTATTAAATAAAAGTTTATAAAACAAGGAGATCTAATACATGCATCGAAAACAATTTATGTAGCCTGTAAGAGTACAAGTGCAGTAAGAGATCCAACAATGGCACCCAACACTGATATATATGTCACTAATATAAAAGAAATTGAAATGGAGTTAAATACATTGAACAAAACAAATTAAAATAGAAGTTGACGTAAATTTGAAGGAGATTATTCCTACTCGTCGAAGAAGTATCATTAGTATTTATTTTTCCATTAATTTAGAAGACGTCATACCCAACGGTCTTCGATCAAAAACAAAAAGATAACGATAAGCTCTTGCTTACACACAATAGCTCCACTTGCAGGGACAAGTCGCCGGAGCTAGCCAATCGAGTTTATGGTGGAAAAGTTTCGCAAAACACGTACATGGTACCAGGTGCAATGTTGACAAAACCCTATTTGAATAGATTCTATTGCTTTAGTTATTTAGTACATCACATTATTGTTTCCATGCCCTTCCTCTGCATTTGTTTTAGTTCATTTGAACAAGAACATCATTAATAAAAGAATGAAGGATGTGGAGATATATGCCTTTAATATTAATTAATGTTGGACAAGAGTATGGTCATTGTGTCTAAACCAATTAACCCCAATGTCTTTTCCGGCAGCCGGAGGAATGCCTTCCATAACTTTCTCTAGACCCTTGGGGTAATAAATGCCAGTCCTTTCGTCTGGTACCGAGCAATTCCCTTCCGCTTCTCCAATCTGGTTCTTAATGTTCCTCACTTCCTCTACCTCAACTTTCATGTTCTCCATCAATGAATCTGTAGAAGAACATTTGTTGTGGTAGCCTTTTCTAGCCATTGGCTTGCATTTTCGATTGTATCAATCAATTCTAATACTTATTATGTATTCCCCATTTACAATTGAGAATTTTGATCCAGTCTTTATAGTGAAACTCATCATTGGATTAAAGTCATTCATATAAAGAAGTAATAGAAAAATGCTCAGTTAGAGAGCTCTTACTTGAAAAATAAGTGAACTTCTCTTGCAAATGCTCCTGACATCTGGATCTTCCAATTTTACCTTGATGGATGAATTTATAGAATAACTTAGGCATCCTATTTATAGATTTGATGAGGAAACAAAGGAGACGTGGTATGGGAGTAGTCTTAGCTATCCATATCTCTCTTTCCGAGGAGGATTTGGCTTGGGACCGTTTCATAATAATACGTCAGACACTTGTCTGTTATGGAACGTCAATACCAATCATTTCCCATTCAGTGCCACCACATTGGAAGAGGAAGAGCCAGGGCCGTTCCTATAGTTTTATAGGCCCTCGGCGAAATTTAAAAACAGAGCCCCAATAAATCGACAATATACTTAAGTTTACATACTTGTATGAAACATAAATGACTCAATTTATAAGTTTACATAACTAACTAAATATTAAATGATCATAACACTAACAAATACACAGAGGATCATGATTTATG
>JANTNU010000005.1:31227832-31239186 GCA_024752395.1 Erythroxylum havanense | reverse complement strand
GTTAGCTTTTGAGGATGACTTAGGATAGATACTTGTATCAGTTTCCTTTTTGGTTTTGTTAGGAGACTGATAGACTTATCTATTCTGACATTGGATGACTGTATTATATTATTATTATTTTGGATGTTAATTTACTGATTTCTGATATATTGCGATTTTAATTACTGCGATGCCATGAGGATTATTAGCGAAATTTTTCGGTAGTGAACCCTTATCGTGGGATACGTGTCGGAGCGACCTTCGGGTTTCCCGATATGTACCCTACGATGAGGGGGCGCTACACATAGGCTAGGCCTATGTGTTTCTATGTCATGTATGTTCACTTCATAGGTAGTTATGTGCCTGCTAGATGCGTGAAAAAAAACCCATCCTTAGGTTATCTAAACCGTCTTGTTGTGTATCAGTTTCTATTTGATATATATGTTTTTCCTACTCACTGAGTACATAGTGTACTCAACCCCTCCGCTTTCCAAGCATGCAGGTAATTTGGTGAGCTTGAAGCTCTGAGTGAATCGTGTGGTCTTTTGATATTTTTAGGTCATTACCACATGTAAGTAGTCTCTGTTTGTACTTTTGTTGTATAGTGGCTCATGAAATTTTTTATTAAGTTGGTAATATTGATATGATTTATGATTTTGTAAATTAACTCTTGACTGTCTTGTGGTTTGTAAATGACCTTATGTATGAACCTTTTGTATTATTGTTAAGATTGCTCTTAAGTGGACTTAAAAGTCCAAAAGTTGTAGTAGAGTTGTAAATGTGAATATAGAAGTGCGTTTAAAACTGATTTACAGGTATTTTAATTGAGTTTTGGGATTTTCAAAATACAGTTATTATGTTGTCCAAATTTTTTCAAAAGATATTTACTTAGCCTTACATAGTCAACTTAGGGTACCGTAAGTATCCTTAGCCTAGGTATGTGGTGGTTGTCATGTACCCGATGTGGTTCTGGGTCGTGACATTTTGTTATGAAAATAATTGGTATTTAGGTTGAGGGGCGGTTGTTTGGTTTGATAACAAACTAAAATAAAACTAACCTAGTGAAAACAAATAAAAGAAAACGTTAAAATGATAAAAGTGGGAAATTCAGTAGGGATCCGGTTCTTTGATTCAATCTCGACCTAAACCCTAATTAGACATATTTCATTAATTTGTTATTCTTTTGCCTCTCTTTAAACTATTGGTCAGAGATTAACAATAAGCTCTGTTAATTCTGGTTTTCCCTTGGGTTTTGGTTAATTAAGAAAAGTTCTTTAATTAACCCTAGCTTCGTTAATTAACCCTAGCTATTCAATAACCTAAAAGAAGCTCGCTAAGTTTAATCAGATAGTCATTTTACAAGTGAAAAAAATAGACCAATCTAAGTAACAATCTCACAAGCTCAGATTATTTAATCTAGGTTATATTATCCCTAATGATTCGGAACTATTAATTGCCACAAATGAATTGGAAAAACAACAATTACATATTGCATTCGATTCTAGCAATGGGTTCATGCATGAAAACAATCAAATAGAGCATTCAATTATTCTTACACAAGAACCAAACATTAAACATAGGATAACATAATCAATCCATAAGAGAAAGAAATAAACAACAAATACAAGGAATAAATATGCTTAACTGGGTCGCCGGCGTCAACTGCACCTCCGAACCAACGTCAAAAAAGCTACCCCTCTATGGATCTCTCACGGTTGAGAGCTTTGCTCCTTTTCTTCATTAAAACCAAGAGCTGCCAAGAAGAAATTACTTCAACCCCTGAGAGCCTCCACCGAAGACCCTCTTGTTACTACTCTCTCTTAAAACCTTCTCTTCTCCCCAATGTAGCCAAAATGGAGCCCCTTTTTTAAGGTTTCATTCTTTGCTTTTTATAATTCATTCCAATTAGGGTAAAAACTAGGTTTTACCTGGCCCAAAATATTTGAAATAACCCTCGATAAGTTGAGTTCGGAAGTTTCTGGGTGCTCCATCATTCTTCTATCACGATCATGGCCACGATCGTGGCACTGAGTTCTTCGTCCAACCTTCTCCAAGTATTCTGTTCTTTACTCTAATTCTTCTCCTTCTTATTCCATGAGGACAAGTGAATATTAATCTTTAAAAACTGGCCCAAATATCATTCTTTCGACTCACTTTATCTTCTTTGCTTCTGAATTGTATCTAAAATCACATATGAGTCAAAGTGGGTATCTTAAGCATTTTCATAGCAATAATCACTAAGTGTTATGGAATAAATTCAAAATCAATTAATCACATATCAGTCACCACCCACTTATAGCTCTGGTAAAGGATTGTCGGGCTTTGATCAAGGGTAATTGGGAGTGTCATATCAGATATATTTATTGCGAGGCAAAATTTTGTGCCGATTTCTTGGCCAAACAAGGGTTTAATAGGGATATTGGATGTTCAATATGAGATTCTCGTCCTATGTATCAAAAAAATTATAATTAAAGTTTAACTTTAATATTACATTTAGAACTTATCAAATTTGAAGATCTCGTATCTAGATTTTAACTTGTTAAGCTTCAAAGTTAAGTATAACTTAATTCGAAGTAATTTTTTATCTAATTGCAATATATGCGAACCATTAAGTTTAAATATAGTAGCAATAGATATAAATTAAAACTTCATTTTCTAATAAAATTATTTATAATCTTAAATTAAGATTGACATCTAATAATACATCATAACCACTTAATGTTATAAATGTTAATGTGTGATTTTACTAGCTTATTCATGCATGACCATAGTGTAGTTTAATATAGTTCATATTGTATACAAATATTATGAATTAAGCTTATGCTAAGTAAAACAAGTCATAAGTGGTACCAAAATTAAATAATAATAATAATAATTAAGAAAATCAAACATTATCCTAAAATAATCTAAAATAACAAATCGTACGTTGATTTACATGGATATCTTCGTATAATTCACATCATATCCAAATACTATTAATTAAGCTTATTCTAAATAAAGTAAGTCATAAATAGTACAAAAAATAATCGTTCTTATGTACGATACTAATTTTAAGGATAAACTATCTAATTGACTTTCGCATACACAAGTAAGTTTTGTGAACTTTTTCTTCAATAAACAAGCATATGTTTATTTAAGTATGTCAATACTTTAGTTGTTAATACTAGGTATCTTTTATAATAAAAAGAGTATGATTTTTTTATAACTACATTGATATTTCTTCTTAATGGAACCTCTAGTAAAAATAATACTTAAATATAATTTGAAGATCATAATTACGAGTAAAATACAATTTAAGTACATCATCATCATCATCATTATTATTATTATTATTATTATTATTATTATTATTGTTATTATTATTATTATTATTCTTCTTCTTCTTCTTCTTCTTCTTCTTCTTCTTCTTCTTCTTCTTATTGTTGTTGTTGTTGTTGTTATTATTCTACCATTTGATAATCTTTTTTAAATCAAATTTAAAAAAATTTAAAAAGAATATTATTATTAAAATACATGTAAATAAATAATGTCATAATGGATCCAATTCCACCATGTTAAAACATTTCTGAATGCCTAAAATGTGTAGCAATTTTAGGCTTTATTTGACAATCAACGGATTGTATTAGCTGTTAGCTAATTCTGTCAATAGTTAGCTAACGGTTGATTTGATAAGTGGATAACATTAGTTATTTATTAAAGATGTTAAATAAAATTAGTTGTTTAGTATTAGTTGTTAAACTGTAAAATGACTTATGAGGGCATGATTTAAAAAAAAGAATTTATAAGGCTATGATTAGCTATTTAATTTTACGAAAATTAAGTTTTTAACTCTAATAAAAAAACATAGAACATTCTTAAAAATTTTCTCACTGTAGCATATTTTTTATTTTGTAACTAGAAAACTTATTTTATTAGTAAAAAAAATTTGTCACTAGCATAATACATACTCCTAAGTTTTGTAACTAAAAAACCTATTTTGTAGAAAATTTTATCGTTGTAAAATACATGCTTGATTTTTAGTTATATATGATTTTTAGTTTGAATTACCTATAATATCACTATATAGCATAATTAGCATAATTTAAAAATTATAAAAGGAATGTATAATTGGTTTTTTACCTATTAATTTTTTTGTTAAATATAAAAAAAACGTTTCTCTTAAGAAGCTTTTTAAAAATCAACTTATTGTGATTAAATAAATCAATCAATTAGTCATTTATCAAATAAATTCATTAATTTTTTAAAACGATCAAATAGTTAACTTGTGTCCGTCAACTAAAAAGTATTTGATAAGCTGTTTGCAAACAAATGCTTAAAAAGATGAAGAATTTAAATTAACTGCTTCCGAGTTTCAAAGGTAGATTAGAAAATTTGTACACTCTGAGTCTCTGAAAACGATCGTATACTTTGACCAGAATTGCTAGAAAAGTTAACCAATTAAAGTAATAGTCCCAAGAATTTATCCTTTTCCTTTCACTCCCAAATTAGGACTAATTTTTTTTTAATATTAAGCCTCTGTTTAGTTGGGTTTATAATAATAGATATTTTATTATTAGAGTTTTTTTTGTAAAGCTTTTCTGAGAGAACTTTTTTAAGAGCTCAGTTGATTGTTTGACCGTAATTTAAAAAAGAGCTTTTTAAAATAAACTTCATATAGTAAATTGTTTGACAACATAAAAATAAAAAATATTTTTAATTTTAACTATATTTTATTTTTTAATAAAATTATTTATAGATATAAATATTATTTAAAGTATAGTAAACAATATATCAATTATTATATATTTAAATAATATAAAACATAAATAAAAATACATCTAACTAAATCTTTTATATGAATTATAGCATAAGTAAAATTAATATAAAATTAATATTAAAAATATATAAAAAGTCAAATAATATTATATAACTTTCAAAATAAATGTGAAAATAATTTTGTGAGTCTTTTGAGAATTACGTGTAAAACATAAGGACAAAAGAGATTGAAAAATAGACTCATTAATTAATCTAAAAAATTTACCTAAAAATACACTTTTTAGAGAAATTTCAAATTTAAACTTCTTACATAGTTATATTTTAGCTATCCAAAAAATCATATATATTAAAGAAGTACTTTTTATTTTACAACTAAATACTTATTTTTTCTTAAAGAATTTTGTTGTAGAAAAATAATTGACCTTCCAAAACCTCGTCAACGCTAAAACTACTCCATCTAATGCCAATTACCCGTAGAAGCAAACACACACACACAAAACACTCTCTTCAAGCATTTAAGCGGCTAAAGATCTGCGCAAATTTATTTTTTGAAAAAATACACCACGTCGCTATGGTTTCCACCACGAAAACCATCTTAACACCACCTTCCACCACCGCTTCCCGCTCTTTTAAACCACCAGCACCCACTTGCCGCTTCTTCTTCCTCCATAACAGTCCCTTTTCCAGCAACTCAAGCATAAAACTTTCCCATTCTCGTTGTACAACTCACCGTTGTCTATCCATCAACAGCGCTATAAAGACCAAAGAATTATCAAGCGAGACATCACTTTCAACAGCCTCATCATCTGAAGAATCAAAGCCGACCATATTGGTCTCCGAGAAGCTTGGAAGCGCCGGTATCGACCTTTTACGAAAGTTTGGCAACGTGGACTGTTCGTATGACATTTCGCCGGAGGATCTTCAAAAAAAGATCGCGTCTTGCGACGCGTTGATCGTGAGGAGTGGGACTAAGGTGACGAGAGAGGTGCTCGAGGCCGGAAAAGGACGCTTGAAGGTAGTGGGAAGAGCAGGTGTTGGGATTGACAATGTGGACCTGCAAGCAGCTACGGAGTTCGGTTGCTTGGTGGTTAATGCCCCAACTGCCAACACCATCGCGGCGGCTGAGCATGGCATCGCTTTGCTCGCAGCTATGGCTCGAAACGTCTCTCAGGCCGATGCCTCCATGAAAGCTGGTATGTAAACTTACGGTCACAAAAGAACAGTTTTGTTAAATTTAACAGCAAGATATTGATTTGTTACTTACCCTCCTACATATAAACATAATTGTTGCAATCCAAGGAAATTTGAATACTTTTTATTTATAGACTTATTAAGTTTTGGCGAAGAAGTCAAATGATTTTTTAGTAAAGTGGCCCCATTAGCAACGACTTACGACATGTTGTGTAAGTGGGAAGGAAATTTCCTTTTCAACTCTTGGAAAATTGGCTAAATTATTGGACAAAGAAGGTACATGAGCCTATCCAAACATTAAAGTTGAACACCCCGAAATTTCAACGTATTTATTATCTGATTGTGAGGTTAAGTTTTACCTACTTTTGTCGATTTGTGGTGAGATTTGAGCAATTTGCTATCTAGGCGATTTGCTTATTGTAGTTAATATTATTACACATACACGATGACGACCAGTTGTGGCGACCTGCTGATGATCTTGGACTAGAAGATTCAATCCATCTTTTTCTGTTCCAACAAACACTAGCTATGAGGGAAAGGAGAACATATGAAAACAACAGTGTCATATCGATCACAAACCAAAATGATCAATCATTGCGTCATTGAAAACCAAAACAATTTCTGATATTTTCAGATAGCATGGGGTGAAATTGAATAAGTTATCTCATCAAAGTTTTGCAGGAAAATGGCAACGAAATAAGTACATCGGAGTATCTATGGTGGGCAAGACATTGGGTGTTCTGGGATTTGGTAAAGTTGGATCTGAAGTTGCAAGACGAGCCAAGGGTTTAGGTATGTGCGTCATTGCTCATGATCCTTATGCGCCAGTTGACAGAGCCCGTGCCATAGGTGTGGAGTTGGTCTCTTTTGATCAAGCCATCTCTAGTGCTGATTTCATCTCAACTCATGTGCCGCTCACTCCTAACACTAAAAACATGTTCAACGATGACACCTTTGAAAAGATGAAGAAAGGAGTGCGCATCGTTAATGTAGCTAGAGGTGGAGTTATTGATGAAGATGCATTGTTGAGAGCTCTTGACAGCGGAAAAGTTGCTCAGGTTGTGCTACATGCTACTAGTTCATATCACGCAATGCCTCTCTTTAGTTCGAAAGGTTTTACAAATTTAGGCCCTCAATTGGCACCTTATACAAGAATGATTTTCTTTTTTCTCTTTTTATAGGCTGCAATTGATGTATTCGCAGAGGAGCCTCCATCTAAAGATTGCAAATTGGTGCAAAATGAGAAAGTCATTGTTACACCTCATCTTGGAGCCAGCACTAAAGAAGCACAGGTAAATGAGTGCCGTCCAAATCCCACCACTATTGCGTTTCTTGTATGTCTTGAGCTGCGCGACATATTAACTTGGAAGATGATCTCTCTCAGGAAGGTGTAGCTATTGAAATAGCAGAAGCTGTTATTGATGCATTGAAAGGAGAACTTTCTGCAACTGCTGTGAATGCTCCAATGGTGCCTCCCGAGGTTTTGTCAGAACTAGCTCCTTATGTTCTGTTAGCTGAGAAGCTAGGAAGCATAGCAGTACAATTAGTGTCGGGTGGGGACGGAATCAGATCGGTGAAGGTGGCTTACAAGTCTGCAAAAGGCCCAGATGACATGGACACAAGACTACTCAGGGCCATGATCACCAAAGGGATTATTGAACCTATATCAACTTCATACATCAACCTTGTCAATGCAGATTTCGTAGCCAAGCAAAAAGGACTCAGGATCAACGAGGAACGAGTAGTAGTTGACACGTATCCTCAATTGCCAATTCACTCAATCCAGTTAAAGATATCCCACGTGAATTCTAAGTTTGCAGGTGCTGTTTTGGACAACGGAGAGATAAGCATCGAGGGGAGGGTGGGGTACGGTGTTCCTCACCTGACGCGAGTCGGTTCGTTTAGCGTAGACGTGAGTCTGGAAGGCAGCCTCATACTCTGTAGGCAGGTTGATCAACCGGGAATGATCGGTCAGGTTGGAAAGATTCTTGGTGACCAAAACGTGAACGTAAGCTTCATGAGTGTGGGAAGGACTGGAAAGAGAGAACAGGCAATAATGGCAATTGGTGTAGATGAAGCTCCCAACAAGGAGGCTCTAAAGAAAATTGGGGAAGTCTCGGCTATTGAAGAATCTGTGTTCCTCAAGTTATAGACCATGTTGAGGAAGATGTTTCATTGACTTCGGAGATATGAAGGATTCGGATAACCATCCCAAGGGTTGCAGCGGCCCACTCGATAGTTCTTTTCAACTTCTAATCTTTACAATATGTTTTTTTTTTTCAAATGTTGTATGTAATCCATGTTATGTGAGTATAGTGTTAGTATTGTCGGCTTCTGATGTGCTTTTGTTGGCAGATGTTTGCCGAAGTTATGGTCAATAAAACAAATGAAATATAAGAAAATAAGAGTGGATAAATTTTAATATGTCAATTATTACAAAAAATATTAATAAAATGAGAATTGTAATAATATAAAAATTTGTGATAAAGAAAATAAAAAAAACAATAAAAAGAGTTTATTAACAAAATGAACTATGGTTTACCGTTGCTTCCAACTTTGAAATTACGATTAATGATCAATACAATAATTATTTCCACTACAAGAAAATTATAACTTACCGACGAATTATTACCGAAGGAAAATTTATTGTAGTAAATTAGTGACAGAATTTGATTATCTGTCGGTAAAATTGTCAGAAAAAAAAAATATTTTGTGACAAACAAAATATTCATCGATAAAGGTAAAGGAAATTATCCCCAAAGGTCATCATAAAAATAGACAGCAATGGTTGACGACAAAATTTGTGTTCCAGGGTGTACCAATGAAATGTACTTTTTGTCGGTAAAAATTAAAGTTAAACGTTTCACTGAGTCTTCAGCCTCAACGTTTTTAATAAAAGAAAACGACATCGTTTAGTTTAGCATTAAACGATGTCGTTTTCGTTTGATTTAAACCCACCCGAAGACCCCTTCTCTCTCCCCTACATCATTTTTTCCTTGTTTTCTTCTTTGTCACTGTCGGTCTTCTCTCTTCCACCGTCCAACGTCTGTCGTCCATGCTTTGCTCTCATCCATTTTCCATTGTCTTCTGTTAAGTCTAGGTTAGTCATTCATCTAGTAGCTTTTAGGTTTATTTTTTTATGAGAAATTTTGTTGTTAAATAGTTATATGAACATTGATTCATTTTTTTGTGAGTGATTTGCATTTTTAGAACTGTGGTTGATTCATTATTTGTTTGAACATGTTTATATTGGTGAATAATGGAAAATTACAGTGGTTTTGTTGTTAGGTAGAGATGAATTCGGGTTGCCTATGAATTGTTCAATGAAATGTCTCTTAGGGATATCATATCTTATTTTTCTAAAAATGAGAAACGTCTCTTAGGAATATTGATGAGACTTGGTTAAACAACTGTTAAGGAAGTTAATTCATGGTTAAAATAATTGAAAATTTTAAATATAACTTAAAAAGTTGGGATAATAGTTATTATTTTTTATTATTTAAAAACAACTATAAAAGGGGTTTTTTGTTTTGATGAAGTCATGGTATTGTTTGTACTTAATTATGGTATTTACATATTAAAGTAAAGGCAATACATGTTTTTATACATCTATGGTATTTTGATGAGTTATTTTTTTCTATCTATTTTTATACAAAATATTTAATGAATTTTCTTTTCTCTTTAGTGTGATAGAAACTCACCCACATTTGCCTCTCTTAGTTCTTAATATTAGTGATCTCTTGTGTTCTAGCTTTCTTATCTCATGTATTTTTCAAATGCCCATCATTTTCTATTAAATGTTCAATGTTTTTCTTATAAATGTTCCCCATTCAATTTTCCTTAAAATACATGCAATTTCATTATGATGGTCAAGCAAAAGGATCGACTAAATTCTTTAGAATGGAAGGGTTGTACTATAATAAAATAGCTTTAGAAGTCTTATTAATTAAATCCATAAAAATTTAGGCTTGAATGATAAAGATGTCGTTAACTTTTTGCTATGAAACAAAAACTAGAACATGTCATTTAATAAGTTTGTAGTGAAGTATGGGTTTTGATCCTTATACTAAACCATAGTTGTTCCATCTAAGGATAAAGTATGATCAAATTATCTCCCTGAGGTAATAGTAAAATATAATAGGAATATATCATAGGATAAATCCATCTATTCTCCCACCGGGTCCATAAATAGGGAAATCATATATGTTGTTATTCGTTACCTGCACTATGTCATCATATATTCCGTTATAAGGAGATTTAAAAAGAATGACATGGTTATACCTTATGATCTATTATATCTAAAGCATATTATGCTGAAAGCATCATGAAACCTTAGAATTTTCTTTACAATATACTTAAACAATATGGAAAGACAATGAATATAAGATATTTTCTAGGACATCTGCTAACTGAATTATCATAGAATTTTGATTGTATATGATAACATCATGAATTTGACATTTGGTTCTTTTACACTTTACATAGAATTTAAGGTGATAAAAGTGGACATGGTGAGAAAAGTCAATGATGAATATATGTTAACTTGGATTATAAGACACCTAATTGATACTATAGATGCTCCTACATACTAAAAACTAATCAAACTTATATAGGACAAGATCGAGGTACAAATTAAGATCAACGTGACATTGAGGAAACTAAAAAATGTTTTGATATCATTGTAAATCATCTGGACCAATTAGAGGAACAAGTTTCTCATTATCTTATTGATAAGAAGACTTCCAAAATACTACCATATCTTACACCTAATTGTATGGTCATGGTATTTTCTAGATATTATGTTGATACTATTTATACTTAATTATGGTATAAACATATTAAAGTAAAGTTGATACTTATTTGTATGGTGTAATGAAAAATTAAAGTAAAGACAGTACTCAGTTATATATTATGATGATATTGTTAAGTCAAACCAGACTTCACGTATTAAATAATTTTGATGACACACAAAGAGAAATATACAAATGAAAAGTAGACGGACGCATGAGAAGTAAAAATCAGCTGAAGCAAGAAAAACAGACGAAAGCATTACAAGCGAAAAAGCAGACGGAAGCTTTATAAGAGAAAAAGCAGACGGAAGCTTTACAAGCGAAAAGCAGACGGAAGCTTTATAAGAGAAAAGCAGACGGAAGCTTTACTAGCGAAAAGTAGACGGAAGCTTTACAAAGAGAAAAGCAGCTGAAGCAAAATCAGACGAAAGCTTTATAAGAGAAAAGCAGACGAAAGCATTACAAGCGAAAAAGTAGACGAAAGCCTTATAAGAGAAAAGCAGACGGAAGCGTTACAAGAAAAGCAGACGGAAGCTTTACAAAAAGAAAAGCAGCTGAAGCGAAAAGCAGACGGAAGCTTTACAAGAGAAAAGCAGACGGAAGCTTTACAAGAGAAAAGCAGCTGAAGCAAAAAACAGA
>JANTNU010000005.1:31196380-31219046 GCA_024752395.1 Erythroxylum havanense | reverse complement strand
TTTTTTTTCGTCATTCTCAATTTTAAGTGTGCTTAAGCTTTTAACTTAAGTTTCAACTCCTTAATTTCTTTTTAAAGTGAATCATATTCCTTTTGAAAATTTGAAAATTTAAAAATTGATCTATTCCTTTAGTTAATATTTTCATTTTTTATAAGCTATAACTACAATCACTATCATTATCTTCATCCAGAGAAATCAAGATGAAGGATTAACTCACTATCATAAATAAATCATTTGTGGGCTATCTCATTCTTAGTTTCTTAACTTTTTTCTTGAGCTATTTAAGTCATCCCATGTCACTTTTAATTGTATTAATAATCTTCCTCATTTCTTTCATTTCTTTTATTATATATTTCTTGAACATTTGAGATTAAGACTTAGTATACCCTTATTCCATGTTGATGCTAAACCTATTTTAATGTAGTTATCTAATAGAACATGTGAGTTATACTTATCCATGTTATAATTGTATTAACTAATGCATACAATGTTATAATGATTCCATATTCACTAACACTTTTAGCTCTCCAGTTATACTTATATATCCATCTATGCATCTATCACAACCTCTCATCAAAGTTAAGATTTTTTCATAAGTTGTAGATTGACTTTCCAGACCATTTAATGGGATCTACAGACCATAGGCATGTTGTAGCTCTACGGCAAGAGTACTGGAACCACACTAATTTGTACCAATTCACTGCATGGGAGTGTCTTCTAATTAGCTCTCTGCATGAAAGATTGTTTAATCTTCCTGAATAATGACCTTTCTCTATGGGCCAAGTTATTTTACTTTGAAGCCATACAAGCTGAATAATGTTTGTATATCTGTAAATCACTTACGTGCCATCTTGTTTTCTAGAGTTTTTTGATTTAAAATAAATTTTTGTAGTATAAAGGTTAAAAATAATAATCAAAATTATCTTCTGTTGTATGTACTCTATGACGTTTTGTTGTCCTTTTTATGCTAATTTAGTTATATAAAATTTTTGTGGTTAATTAATAAAAATTTTCAAACTTTTATTGATTTTTTAATTATAACCTAAAATTTAAAAACTAGCAACTAAATATTGAAAATTTTAATTTTTAAAATTCTAACTTGACGTTAGTCTTATCGTTATTTTTATTGACATGTCAACGATCCTCACTAATTCGACGCATCAAAGTCATTAGGAGAAGCTCGTCTTATTAGGGAAATGACGACGATTCGCTAATAATAGTAAAATGATGTCATTTAATTTAAACTCGTATCTCTTTTTCTTATATTGTCTCATTTGCATGTGGATCTACCGGAAACAGCCTCTTTACTATATAGGGGTAAGACAACGTAGTATAAGATCTCCCTAGACTCTGCTTTATTGCGAGATTTCGGACTGGGTGATGATTATGATGATGATGATGTTGAAGAGGCTTGGTTCTCTATTAAACTAAATAAAGATCTATGTATTGATGGCTTCTTTTTCTAGAAAATATGGCAACAAACTAAGATTATAGTCACAAAAGTTATAGTGGAGTTCTTTAAATATGAAGAATGCTAAGGGAACTAAACAAAACATTAAGAATGCTAAAGGAACTAAACCAAACATTCATTACCCTGATCCATAAGGTATTTTCTCCCACATCTTAAAGGATTTTAGGCCTATTTCATAATACAATATTGTTTATAAAATAATTTCAAAGCTATTAGCAAAAAGACTCAAAATTACCTAGCTTGTCTTATTGACTCCTGTAAAGGAGCATTCATATGAGGAAGGTACATTGGGGATAACTACTTCATAACACAAGAAATCTTCAAGATAACAATTGTGCAATCAAGGTGGATTTCCATAAATCTTTTGACTCTATTAATTGAATCTTTATCCTAAACACTTTTAAAGCTTTTAGATTTCCTAACATTTCATGGATGGATAGAGTAATGCATAACTATTGCTTATTTTTGCATTTTGGTTAATTCAGAACCTACCAAGATCATTAAAGAGTAAGAGGATTGAGATAAGGATATCCACTATCTCCTTTTCTCTTTACCTTAAGTATGAAAGTCTTCATTAGATTGGTTAATATGGTCATATCTCAAGATCCTAAGTTTAAATATCATTCCAAATTTAAGTCTTTAGGAATTTATAACTTAAGTTTTGTTGATGATCTCATATTATTCTCCAAGGTAGATGACAACTCCATTAATTAGTACACTAATGTCAACATTGAACACTTTTAAAATAATGTTAGGACTATCATTAAACAAAAATAAAAGTCATCTCTACATTGCTACTACTGCTCTATAAAGCTTCATGGCTTTCCAATTTGGCAGGGCTAAAATCTATGCATCCTCCTTAACATATTTAGGCATTCTAATATCCTCCAAGAGGATTACATAAGGTGAGTTCTCTCTATTGATTAAGAAGATACAAAAAAATTATTGAGCAAATGTAATAACAACCTGATAATGTTAAGGAGACTTTAAGTAATCAATAGTCCCCACATTTATTGGTCATTACATGTAGTGCTTCCTCTAAACATTGCTAAAATAGTTAGGAAAATGATGAAGAACTTTCTCTAGTTTGGGAGTGGCGTAACGGAAGCCTTAGCTAAAGTAAAGTGTAAGGAGTTTTATACACTAAAGGAAGAAAGAGGCTTAGGTATTTTATTAATTAAAGTAATTAAAAAAAACTCTTAGTCAAAAGGATATGGAGGTTAATAATTGATAAGTAGGACTTAGGGATGCAATGGATATATACTATAGAGTAATAATTTATAGTTGATAGAACCAAGACCATGGTTATACTTAAGCTAAATGAAACTGTCAACTAATATTTTCATTACCTTATTAGAAATGGTCTAACCATATCTTTCTAGCATGATAGTTAGACCTCTTATGGCCCCTCTAGCAAATCAAAATAAATTAAAAACACTCATATGGATCATACAAGAGTTAGTGTTAGTAAATGAAGCCCTGAACATAACCTTTGCTCATTTACAATTTCGACCTAACCCATAACTCAAAATTCATATCCTTAGATCCTCTTTAAAAAAAATATAGGAGGGTTACCATCATTTGGAGCAATCATCCCTCAAGGGAGTTCACAAACATCTCTTATAAAGAGCTATTAAAGGACTAAGGATCAAAAGTGGAATGTATAAGCTAATTGATAAATGCTTTATATACTATATTTTTAACCCTATATCTAGTGCATTTTACTTGATTATTTGAGATATTATTATTTTTATACTTATTTTATTTTTAGTTTGTGATTAGGTCTCAATGGCCTTAAAGAAGAATTAGTGTGAAAACAAGATAGAAAGCTAAAGAAGTAGAGCTATTTTCGAGGGACACACCTATGGTGATGAAGGAAATGCTTACATAACTCATATGTATGGCCTTATGAGGGCCTGTGTAAGTCTTTGTGAGTGTGTATAGTTTTGAAGATGTTTTTTTGTTTGTGTGAAGGTAGACATGCCCATGTAGGTGATGGACATGGCTGCGTCAACTACTTGTGTAAACTTCTAGGATGTGTCTACTCATGACTTTTGAGTTTTGAAGAGTTTTTAAGGGATATGGCCATACAAACAGTAGTGTAGGTGACTTTGTTTACTATAAAAATCCTAATTTTGTAATATAAAAGATAATTATAAATTCTAATTAAAGGTGTCAAATTTTTAGAGCTAAATTTCTATTTTAAAACATAATTATGAACTTAAGAGCAATAGAGAAGCAGAAACTGATCATAAATTCAATAGAGCAAATTTTCATCAAATTTTCAGTAGATTGTATTAGAGAAAGGGGATACACGATTAATTATATTACTTTTAGTTCTTTCTTTGAATCTTTGGTTATGTTTTCTATTATTATAAACTAAATTTGTTTAGTGCCTAGGTAGGATGAAACTTGAGATGGATCTTACAATTTGATTCTTTATTTAATGTAATTTTATTATTGATTCATTGAGATTTAATTATGTTTTTTGTTAGTTCTTGAATTAATATGTTTGGGATATTGATTTATATATGATTTCATGTATGTAAGATTGAGAAATCCTTTTGTATAAATAGATCTACCATAATTGAAAGGAATTATATACAAGCCTAGATATAGGTCAATATAAATCCTCTAGACTATGATTAAACCTAATAATGAAAATTACAAATCTATTAGTGTAATCTTACAAGTTTTAGCAAGAAAGACATTTTAGTCATTCAACCAAGGACTAGGTGTTGATGACTTGGACCAAATATATTAATATAAGATACGAATTTTCATAGTCCAATGATATCTAATTAAATTGCATAACAAAGAGTTAATAGCTTAAGAAGTCTTATGAGGATTCATTACCTTGGTATTGTTCATTTGATTTGTTTAATTATCTTAAGATTTCAATTTTAATTTAGTTTTATTGTTTTATTTAAACTTTTATTCTATTTTGTTGGCTAGATAATAAATTATAGGATTGATACTTGATATTCACAATCACTATACTATAGTTTGATAGGTGCACTTGCCTTTGTGATCTACAGGGTAGGGATCATCAAGTTTTTGGTGTCGTTGTCAATGAATAAAATATTAGGAATCCCTAATTGTTATTAATCTAACCTCTTTTTTTACTTTTGTAATTTATTGAATTATCTTATTAACTCGTTGGTTTTTTCACTTCTACAAGTTTTTAGGTTGGTTCATGACTTGAGGAATTCCATTTTTCTTAGTTAACAAAGATCTAAAAATTGAAATGATGACTCATAGAAATCTTCGAAGGACCCTATTTAAAAAGGTAGATCTAGATCAACAGATAGAGGACTTGAAATGTCATATTAATACCAAAGGATCTAACAACATCATAGAAGATCAACCAAGGATGATGTTTGATTCAATAAGCCATACTTGACTAGGATGGAGTCCAGGATTATGGGACCGACTATCACTGATAATAATTTCAAGATTAAACTGAATATTAATTAGACAATGTATAAGTATGCAGTTGGACAGGCTTCATAATAAGAATACTAACATATTTTTAGCAAATTTTTGAGAAATTTATGAGACCTTTAAGTGTTAATGGAGATACTAACAATGAAATAAGATTGATACTTTTCCATTCTCATTAAGGAACAGGACTAAGCAATGGTTAAATTTTCTACCTAGGTTATCTCTCACCACTTAAAACTATGCGACATATAAATTTCTTTTGAACTACTTTCAATTAGATAAGATTGTCAATTGAGGAATGACATCTCTTCCTATGCCTATATTGATTCAAATACTTTATATGATACATAAGAGACATTTAATGAAATGTTCAAGAAGTGCCCACATCATGGTTTACCATTATAGATGCAAATTCAAACTTTCTACAATAGGATAAATCAAATAACTAAAAATATGATACATGCAACAGTTGGAGGTACTCTAAACAACAAAAAATCAGAAGCAGTTAAGGGCCTTATTGAATTTATGGAAATGAACAACTATTAGTAGTGCTCTTCTTAAGCAAACCTAAGTAAGCCAACTAGAGTTTATAATGTAGATGTAGTTACAATGTTGGCAAGACAAGTGAAAGATTTGAGTAGAAAGATAGATGCAATGATGATAAATGTATGGGATAGGGCATCCAAGTCAATAGCATCATGCATTGGAGGCTGTGTTAACACCTGAGTATATGAATTATATAGGGAATGCTCCTAATTCCCAAAATAATTTATATAGCAATACGTATAATCCAGTATGGAGGAATCACCCATATTTTCTCTTAAGGAAATAAAGGAGATTAAAGGTATAACCTTCCATTAAGATATCAACAACACCCACCTCAATAAAAGAAACCAATCTTGGAAGACATTGTGACTAAATTTATCTAGCATTCAGAGGGAAAATTTTAAGCTATTAAAACCTCACAAAGAAATTAAGAGACTTCTATACATAACTTAAAAAATTAGATTGGTTAAATTGCAAAGTTAGTTTATGAAAGACAATAAGAGAGTTTTCTTAGTAACACAATGAAAAATCCTATATAACATGTGATGGCAATCACCCTTAGGAGTAGCACTAAGGGCAAGACCTAGAGTCAAGAAAAGAGTGACACTAGGAGTTAGGAAAAAAATTAAAGATTGAGAGTGCCTTCCAAAAGTCGAGGAATTCTAGTTTGCCATCCCTTATCCTATTTAAGTGAAGAAAGATTGTGTGGATAAGCAGTTTGGTAAATTCCTTAAACTTTTTAAGCAAGTTCATATTAACTTACCTATTGTCGGGGCTCTTTCACAGATGCCAAAGTATTTAAAGTTTTTAAAGAATTTACTGTCTAACAAGAGGAAGTTGGAGGAGTTGGAAGAAACAAGCTACCTGAGAAGCTTAAATATTTAGAGAGTTTTACTATCCTTAGTTTAATTAGTTATTTGTTAGTAGAAAAGTATTTAGCTGATTTGGGGACCAATATTAATATGATATGTTATATATTGTTTAAAAAACTAGGATTAGGTGAACCAAAACCCACTAGGACGGGCATACAATTAATAGATAGATCATTTTAAGTATTCTAGGGGGTATTATTAAGGATATACTTGTTAAAGTTAAAAAATTTATTTTTTCTAGTTGAATTAATCTAGTTTATGTCGTGATTGGGTTAATCAATGGAATTCTTATCTTTAAATTAGATTTCTTTCAATTTTTTTAGTCTATTTGGGTGCTTTCTAGCTCTTTATATAAGATATTAGTTCCTGATCCTACTCCCTTTTCCCCTCTACTTAGATTTAGTAAAAAGTAACCAAAAGTAGGATACTACCTTACACGAGATAAGCCAGGTGATAAAATAGGGACTTCAATCTTCCTATCAACTATTGAAGGGGAAGCTATTGAACTCCTAATGAATGATTTTAGATGTCCAGAAGGATATAGAGGTACCTCTGGTTCTAATTCAACCCTTCCTAGCCATCATAAGATCTAATATTAATGAGTGAGGGCAAATTAGTGCTTAAGGTTGGAGAAGAAGAGTTTACATTTAAAATATCTAATGTCATGCGTCATTCCCTTGAACATGTTAATGCTTACTGTTCTATTGATTCATTTGATGATATAGTTTTAGATGTTATGTTGGACTCTATTTCAAAAGGTCCACCATGGTTGTGTCTAATTTAAGGTGAAAAGAAAGACGGGGATAGCCCTATAAAGAAAAAGTAGCTAATCTACTTAGAGGCTACGAAACCCATGGTAAGAAAGCAAGAACTTAATCTTTATAATCCATTTTGATCATGCATGGGTATGTCTAACTGAAGATGTTAAACAAGTACTACTTGGGAGATAAACTAAGAATTAGGACAATTTTTGATTAATTTAATTCCTCTATTTTGATTGCATTTGAGTTTAGTTTTAGGATTATAATGATTTTTTTACTTATTCTATGTTAGGTTTATGAGCATCCTTAATGGATTTTGCGTAATTTTTTTGTTATTAATGTGTTTTATTTAATTCACTTCAGACTTAATGAAAATTTTTAATTTAGAGGTTAACATGGTCATGGACATGCCCATGTCCATTAAAATTTTGTTACTTTGTGTTTTACAAGGTCACAATGACTTATATGGTCACTGGACATGGTTGTGTCCTTGTATAAAATTTTGAAAATTCTCCCATATAGGCACAATAAGTTACATAGGCATGGGATATGCTTGTATCCCACAATTTTTACTAAACATATGACTAGACACACCTGCGTCCCTACTGTATACGTTCATAATGACTTATATGGTCATGGATACTATTGTGTACTTTGACTATGTAAGTATGCAAAAAGCTTAAAAACCCTGGCTTTCCCCTTCTTTTTAAATTTTTTCTTCTTTTGATCACTTTCCACATTGTGTCCCCCCTCCCTTTGACATAACCTAAGCTTTTTCACACCATTTTGCAACACCCATTTGGTTTCTTTTTTGCATTTCTTTTATCTATACGTTCATAATGTCTTATATGGTCTTGGATACTATTGTGTACTTTGACTATGTAAGTATGCAAAAAGCTTAAAAACCCTGGCTTTCCCCTTCTTTTTAACTTTTTTCTTCTTTTGATCACTTTCTACATTGTGTCCCCCCTCCCTTTGACATAACCTAAGCTTTTTCACACCATTTTGCAACACCCATTTGGTTTTTTTTTTGCATTTCTTTTATCTATGTATATAGGTTCTTCCCCCAAATTGCTAGATTTTGCATTTACTATAATCTAAGGTATGTTTCTCTAATTTTCTTATTGATTTGTAATTGTAAGTTGCATTTCATGCCTTTCTCTATGGATTATTGGATTAAATTATTGAATTGCAATGTAAATTGGATTAAATTCAATTTGGGATTATCGTCTTACTTACTATATTAGGTGAATTGTGATGAGTTTCATTAGATTATGCATAAATTGGTGTTTTTTTTTCAATTAGTTAAACTTTGTTTTGTTATTGCAAGTTTAATTACGTTTTTGATTTTGCAATTATTTTATTTTTAATTGTTTTGCAAATTTCATTATTTTAAGTTTAATTGTATTTTTAGTTGTATTCGTTTATACAATTGCATAACATATAATGAGTGTAAAAAAAGTATAAGGAAATTTGTTATTTGTTATTTTGGATTTTGGATTTTGGATTTTGGATTTTGTATTTTTCATATTTTATTTTATTATAGGTACAATGATAAGAAAAACAAAAGCAATGCAGAAAAGGAGAGAAAAGGAGAAGTCTCAGAGGCTAAAGGATAAGAAGTTCGAGATTGGCAGATGCATTGATTGGGAGGCATTCTAATAAGTTAGTTTGGCAAAGTAGGCTCAAGATTTCTTAAGCATTAGAGTGTGATCCCAATTCTTTAAAATAGTTGAGCCTATATGTTGGGAACTTACACCTGAGATGTGCTCCACTCTTTACACAATAAAGAGTGGCTGTAACTAGAATCGACCAAATACAACTTAGATTCAAATGTTAGGAGAGATAAAAAGGATAAGCTATATGGAGTTCTCTATAATGATGGGGCTCTAAGAGAAAGAATTTTTTAGAGACTCACGAGTACTTGGATCTTTGCATCAATTTTCCATATGAAATGAATGCTTAACATTTCTAGCATACCATCAATAACGAGGAAGATTACAACCCTAGTGAATCTAAAGCGTCCACCTTATAACACGTCACACTTAGGTATATCCAAGTCGTTCTTAGTCACACCTTAAGTGGGCGGGGTGACACTTTCGGTGTCGTTAGGAATGTAGACATGATGTATTTATAATGCATGAGCAAATTCATATCAATCCATCTATGCCTGCGACAATAAGAAGATGGGAGTAATTTGCATCGAGCCCTATATGATTGGATCAATGAGGAGGATGGAAGTTTTTGGTAGACTACCATTAATGAGGCTACATGGCAGCATAGTCTTCCTCATCTTAAACATAATGAAGACTATACACATGATGAAACAAAGATAAAGACCAACTAGTGATATATATAGATTGATTAAATTTTAGGACAAGTAAAAAGTTGTTGGAGTGGATGGGGATTGCCACAATATACATGAACAACAGTCGAGACTGAACTTACCATAGTTACCTATTGCAGGGCCGAGCATTATAAGGAGGACGAGTTGTTAGATAGTGCAAGTTTTCCTAGGACATCAACACCACCTAAACATCAAGATCAGCTAAAGAAAGTGAGGCCGGAGAAGTACATGGGGCAAGTCTTAACATTCCAATGCACTATTCAAATAAACTAGTAGGAGTTGATAGAATAGGTAGCAAGATTAAAGGCATATGACAGATGGATGGAGGACGTGTCGATTCAGATGGCAGGAAAATTAGGAGTTCCCATACCACCTCCACCATCTAGAGTGGTTGTGTCATCATCAACTCCATAACAACTAGATGTTCAACTACCCAATGACCCCTAAGCGACAAACATACCAGATATATCGACAGACTAATATATATAGAGATAGTCTCGGATGCTCAAATAAGGCTTCATTTTATTTATAATTTTTATTATATTGTGTATTATTTATTTATTATTTTGTAGTTAGCAAGGGCTTAACCATTCTAAACTTTAATATTACAATGTTATTGCATTTTATTTTATTTTATTACTATCTACTTCCTTTTATTTCCTTTTTGCCTTTTTTATCCCTTTTGTTTCTCTTTTGCAAGGATGATTGTACCTAATATCAGATGAAAACTGCAACGTGTTTAGAAATTACATAAAATATTATTTAGGTAAGTACCAAAACATATTCCTTTCTCATTTTAATTTCTTTGATATTATATTTTTTGTGCTTTTATTGTGTACATTGGGACAATGTACAATTTTAAATGTAAGGATGAGTTATAATGAACATTTCAAAGAAAATTTTCAGATTTCTTAAGCTTATTATAATATTTATTATTATTAATTAAAATCCCAATTTAGTTAAAATCTATCTAAAATGCTTTAGGTTATTATTAACAATTAAGTTAACTTAGTATGCAAAAGATTGAAAGTTGGATTAGACTTACTTTTATAAGCCATATTTTAGTAGTTATTAAGATAACTGATATGAATAAAAATTGCATATTATTTACACGCATGAAGCCTAAATGTGAGCTTTTGAGCCTAAGCAACATATCACTATATTATGCTTTATTATTCTTTGTTGTGTGTTAATCATGCACAGTAGCATGATTCTAAAACTTGCTTTATTATTTATGTTGAGACCAAAATTTTATATTAGAGGCACTAAAATGACAAATGAATTTAGATTTAACCATTTGTTTTACTATTTTTCTTTGATTCTTATCTCCCATGTTTTATCCTTTAAGAATGCCCAATTTGAGACTTAGCCTTTTCTTTAATAATAGCCACATTGATAGCCAATTACCCTAGTTTTTCTTGAAAACTTTTCATCCTCTTTAAACCACTAAAGATTTGCATTTACTTGATTTTTTAAAACTTGGATTACATTGAAGAATTTTAAAGGAAGTTCCAATGAGCCTATGATTGTCGGTACATGGTGATTGTTAAATTTATTTCTTCTTAAGTGTTTTGTTGTTGTTATAATTTTATATTCTCTCTAAAGTTGGTTGAAAATTATTTATTGCAAGCATATCAATTGAAAAAAGAAAGAAGAAAGAGAAAAGAAAAGAAAGCTTGTAGAGTGAGAAGAATTATTTTTGAGCCAATGCAATTTTTGCTTGAAGGACCTATATTATAAAGAACCAAGTTTTGTGTAATCTTGTTTATGTAAACTCCCTTCATCATTACCCTTTTTGTTATCCTTTCCATGCCTTTATCGAAGCCTCGTGACACCTTGTTTAAAAGACCTTTTAATTTTTCTTATATTTTAGTTATTAGTGGTGGTGATGTGATTTTATTACAAGCTTATGGCTAAGAATCCTCCTACTTATTGATTTAAGAGTTTGTATATTTTCCACCCTGAACACTTTTAATGAATTGATTGAATCCTTTCTAAAGGCGTGAAATTTTGTGTTTTTGATTTTAGAATTATTATTAATGAGATTGCTATTGATATTGGCTTATGATAGTTTATTATAGGATAGCTAAATTCTAATTGTAGTTTATTTTGGTTCATAGGATATGATGATTTAGGGTGTGGATGGATAGCTTAAAAGTGAAAACTGGATTGATGTTTTTAAAGTTTAATCATTTGTATTAGAATTTGCTTAAGGACAACCAAAAGCTTAAGTATGGGGAAATTTGATAAATGCTTTATAGACTATGTTTTTAGTTCTATATTAGTCCATTTTGTTTGATTATTTAAGATTTTTTTATTTTTTTTGGTACTTACTTTTTTAGTGTGTTATTAGGTCTCAATTGCCTTCATTTATCAAAAGGAGAAGAACTAGGGCAAAATCAGGATAGAAAACCAAAGAATTATAGCCATTTTAGAGGGATATACTTGTGTTAATGAAGGATACACCTGTGTAACTCATGTACATGGCCACGTGAGGGACCGTGTAAGTATTTTTGAGCATGTACAATTTCGAAAAGTTTGATTCATCCATATGAAGATAGACAGGCCTATGTAGGTAATAGACACGTGTAAGCTTATAGAAACGTGTCTACATAGTGCTTTTAAGTTTTGAAGAGTTTTTAAGGGACACGATCAACCACACAACTCACTATAAAAACCATAATTTTGTAATATAAAAAAATTATAAAGGCTAATTAAGGGAGTCAAAGTGTTAGAGCTAAAGTTCAAGTTCTAAACATAATTATGAACCTTAGTGGCAAAGAAGCAGAGATTGGTAAGAGATTTAATAAAGAACAGATTTTTATCAAATTTCAGTGGATTGGATTAGAGAACAGGGGAATACAATGAGTTCTCATATTTTTAATTCTTTCTCTGAATCTTTGGTTGTATTAGGTAGGATCAACCCTTAGATGTACCTTATGATTTGATTTTTTATTTAATGTAATTTGATTATTGATTCTCAGAGATTCAGTTATATGTTTTAATTAGTCCTTGAATTAATTTGTTCGTAATATTGAATCATATATGGCTTAGTGCAATTGAGATTGAGTAATCATTTTAAATATATTTACCATAATTAAAAGGAGTTTGTATGCAAACCTAGAGCTAGTTTAACGTAAATCCTCTAGATTATGGCTAAACCAAATAATGAAATTCACAAATCAATTAATGCAATCTTAGGGATTTTAATTAGAAAGACATTTCAATTAATCAACCTAGGATTAGGTGTTGATAGTATGGAAGAAAAATATCAACACAAAATAGGAATTTCCGAATGATCTTTAATTAAATTATATGATAAAAAGTTAATAGCTTAAGAAGTCTTTAAGTAATTTGTAACCTAGTTACTGTTTATTTGATTTGGTCAATTCTTTTGTAATTTACATGGTTATCTAATCTTTGTGTTAAAATCTTAATTTAGTTTTATTGTTTTAATTAAACTATCTTCTTATTTTCTTAGTTTGATAATAGAAAAGTGTAATATGCTATTTTGATTATGGTTCTATAAATTATGTTGTACATGCATTTTATAGAGTATGCCCTATTTATGGTATAGTAGAGTAATTTAAGCATTTAATGTATTATTGAGGTTATAATAGAGATCACGGATAGACCAGAGATGGTTCTGGATTCAACCAGAAATTTTTAAAAAAATTTCTGAAAACTCCGAAAAGCTACAGATTGAGTCTAAACTAGCTTTGAAAGCCTTTAAATGTGCTTTGGAGATTTAAGTGACACTTTTGAATGAAATCCGAATGATTTCGGTGACATTTAGTGATTTTTAGATTCAATCTAATTTTTTTTTCAGAAAACCAAAAAACTTTCCAAACAATTTTGAAATATGATGAAAAGCTCTAGAATTAGGATTGGAGTCTCAAGGAACTGAAATGGGTCAAAACGAAGAATGTTTGAATAGAATTCGGGTAATCCAAAATTATTGAACTAAAATGCCCTTTTTGGAAAATAATGGGTATTGATGATTTTAAACCAATTCAAAATTTTTAAAAACATCCAATCAATAACTATTGACCCTAATTAGAGTATTTCATGGTCAATTTGATGATAAGATAGTTGTTGAATATTATCAGACCTTAATTCTATTAGTAGGTGAATTACACTCATTAAAGGGCAATTTGGTCTTTGTTATAAAATGATGTTACTAGCTAAATGATTCAAAATGGCGTGAGTGATAAGTCATTAGAGATGACCAACGAGAGAATGACATATGTGTGACGAATCATTAGAAATAACCAATAAGAAAGTGACATGTGTAAAGCATTAAAGAGTATAAAAAGCATGAATTAAGACATAAGTTTCTTCTTTTGGTAAGTGAACATGATAGTAGCCATGAGATAGAAAAAACAAAAAAAAGAAGAAGGAGAGAGACCAAGGTATGGCCGACCATTGTTGGAGAAAGGAAGGAAGAGAGAGAAAAAAAAAAGAAAAAGGAGAAGAAAGAGCTATGCCTAGGCCATGGAAAAGTCATCCAAAAAGTTTTTCATGCTCTTCTACCTCCAATCAAGCATCCAATAAGATCCCATAGTCATTCAAGTGAAGAGGAAGAAGAAAATGGGTTGGTAAGCTTACTAGTTTTGTTGAAACATTGGATTTGTTAGGTTATAGTCAAGATTTGATTTTGATAGTGTGAATTGCAACCTTATGATGTGATATGAAGGTTTTATTGCATTGGAAGTGATTAGGAGAAGAAAATCAAGAAAACTAGTATGTGGAACCTTAGTCAAATTTGTTGAAAGATAAGATCCATTACATAAAGTGTTTATTTTGCCATTTGATGATTTAAGATTTAGGATTAATGAAGGACATTAGGAAGCTAGTTTAATGATGAAAGAATGGAAGAAAAACCATAGAAATGATTAGAGAAAACCATAGCTAGGGTTTTAAATGTGATATGATCCAAAAATTTTATTCTAACATTATATGATGTTCATAACATGATTTTATGCTAATGAAGTAAAGAAATGGAAACGAATTGATTTGGAATTGGTTTTTTATTGAAATTCGACTAAGGGTGCATGATTATATAAAAATTTATTAATGAAATTTTATGGCTTAAATATGTGTATTAAAATGTCATGGAAGCGAATTTCAATTGGTTTTATTAGAAATCACATGGAATTGAATTGAAAAAGTTTAATGTAAAATATGTTAAATTTAGCCTTAAGGGCATTTTTGGTATAAAGTATGGTTATAATTTAAGGACCATGTGAATGTGATTAAGGATGGTCATTAAGTTCATTTGTGGTATTGGAATTATTAAATGAAGTGTTGTGTTATTATTTGGAGAAAAAAATTAGTATATGGAGTGTATGTGGAAAGTAATGTTGACATGGTTTATGGTGTAATTGGATGAAAAATGCATTCAGGAGTTGAATGTATTTGCACTAGTTTTTCGGATCAGAAAATGAAACCAACTGAAGGATTTCAAAGTAGTGAAAAGGAAACTAGCAAGTTGTGAGTGTATTTTAATTGTTTTATATGAATAAATTATTTGCAAAAATAATTGATGACATAGTGGTTTTAAATTGTACAATTATGAGTTTTATGATAATAATACATTACAAAAGAATATTGCTAGTATAAGTTTATATTTTTAGCAATATATAAATTGAAGTTTGAAAGGTGAACTTCATTCAATTTGAAGATAAATTGATATTATGTTATTGGTTGATAAAAAGGGAATGGTTTTTAGCCTATGGTACATCGTTGGGTTTTATACATATTATTATATCGGTGTATAGTGGTTAATCTAGTGCAGATAAGCGATGTAGAACTACCTCTGTAACTAATGGTTAAACAGTTTCCAAATGCCATAAGCGATGTAAAACTAGCTTTGTAACCAATGATTAGCCAGTTGTAGGTACGTGATTCAGAATCAGCTCTGTGACTTTATGCCTAAAGGTACCATATGGTAAAGAAGTTAGTGGTGGGATATGTCGTGTAAGAAAGTTCATGACAATAATAATGTTGCCATTATTTATTTTTAAAAGTAATTTGAGAGGCACCGTATGGTACTAATTCTAGTGGTTGACTTATTTTTAATATAAAGGTTTCAAGAAAATTATTGCCACTACTGTTTATTGTTTAAGGAAAAGGGGAAAATTAAAACTTTTATATTATGAGCTTAATTTCGAAAAAGCATTTCAAAATAGTATTTTAGAAAAATTAAAATTGTGTTATGCGAAAAGTTATTTATTACCAGATTTTATAATGCACAAATGAATTTTTATGGTGATTATTTCACCATGACTTTTCTTATTGCGTAGGAATATTTCAGTTATGATGTTATGAAAAGTTTAATTTTTAGTAAAATGATTAAAACTCATTGGGCTCATTTAGCTCACCCCTATTTTTATTTTTTAAATAAACCGCCTCATTTATGAGTACAGGTGCTATAGTAGCTAGGATCTTACCGTAGAATCAGTTGTATCGTCGGGTGCTGATGTGCTTATGTCATTTTGTTATGTATGAGTTTTCATGAAATTGGCTTAGTTACTTGTATATATGGTTTAATTTATTTTGGAAAGGGTTTAAAAATGTGATCTTGTAATATTTTTAGGATTTTAAGATGTTGAGAATTATTTGTTTGTGGTTGCTTGTGATGTGGACTTGATGTCCTAGTCCAGAAGTTGAGATGATATATGAAATATTAGAAGTGTTTTAAATTATGTTATGTAGGTTTTTAAAATTTGGGAATCTTAGAAAATCAGTTGTTATATTGTCGAAATTTTTAATAAAATGATTTGAAAAAAAAATCCCACTATAAAGTAGGGATCTTGCTTATCACTATTATAGTTTAAACAAACTTGGTAAAGATTTTCTTTCATTCTCTAGCTAGCACTTAAGGGAAAATTAAGCATCTTAAATAGGGTATAAAATTCCTATACATATTAGATGATTATGTCTTCTACATCAAGAAAAAGAATCCTTGGAACATCTATTCTTTAAATGCTCCTTCACTTTAGTCATTTAAGGCATAGTTCAATTCTTATGCAATATTTCCTCTCTTAACTCGAAATGATAAAAACTAGTTCAATGGCTTTAAGTAATGATGACTTTACCATTTACAGAATTTCACTAGTCAACATTTTATACAATCTTTGGATAGAGAGGAAAGGATATTTTTTTTTTCAACAAAAGCATATGTATATAGCTTCTCTTCAAAGGGAGCTACTCCTTTCAATCTAGGAGAAAATTGTTATCTGCCAATCTAATCTCTAAGTAAGTAGTTAGATGGTTTTAAGATGGAGATCAAAGATCTGCCAACCTCACCATGCAGTGTAGAAATAAGAATTGGACAAAGCCTTAAGTTTTAAATTGTTAATTCATATAATTCTCTAAACTCTCTTCATTTAAGTAGCAAGACCTTGTTTATGGCTAATAATTCTTTATATATCAAGCCTTAAAGAGATACCATTGAAGTCTTAGATAAAATATTATAGTGATCTTATGACGTTTCTTTGAGGGTTGTCTTATTTGTAGCTTGCACTTTAAATATACTTACTATGATTTTACTCCCAATAATACTTTTGTTTAAATTCTTAAAAAAAACTTCTTCTTTTCCATTCTCACTTTTTTTTGTTAACATTTTTTATGTTTTATAATCATCATTATCAATTTAGACAAAAATATGTTGTAATGTCTATTCCATGTATAATGTTATATGAATTGATAATTTATGTTTTTTTAAATCTTAAATGTAAATAAAATATAAATTTTCATTTATAATAATCTCTTGATTAGGAAATATAGAGAAGATTGGGTACTTATTTGGTTTAATAATGTTAAAGGAATAAAAATTTCTATAATTTTAATATAGTTTTAGGTATTTAATTCACAACTAAAAATTTAGAAATACTTTCCCAATTTATGAATGATTAATACTTATTATTATTTTAAACATATCTTTGATACTTGGAATTATGCAAAGTAACAAAGATAGATAACTAAACTAAAATTGATAATTTTTAATGGGATAATAAATTACAAGATGCCAAACCTTTTATATATATTTTTCATTTCAGTGTCTAACCTTTTAAAGTTTTTAATTAAGTGTCTACAATTGTAAAAATATGATAAATTAGTTCAAAAATTTGTTTCTGTTCATATTTATTAATGTAGCTGATGAAATATGTCTAAAATGATATTTTGAGGAATTATGTAACATTTTCTTCCTTGCATAATTTTTAAGCATAAAATAAGTGACCACATTTTGAATACATAACCACTAATATGTTTGTCACAAGAGGTTCAAAAACCATATTAAAAAGACAAAGAGTCATATAACCCCTCTAAATGTTAATCTTCACATTCTTCATAAACCGTATAGTTAAAATGTTAATAAAGAAAACCTTTTAAACTAAGCTGTCACATTTTTGAAAGTATAAACTTTTTATAAATTTGAATTAAATTAATAATAAAACCCATAAAGGGGAAGTATAAGGTCTCAAATTTAAAAATAAAACCCATAAAGGGGAAGTATAAGGTCTATAATAAGCAAATTTTTAACATTTGACTTAGAGATTAGGAATAATAAATATTCCATCAATCTTTAGTAGATCATGTATAAGTACAAAGGTACAATTTTTTCCTATCAACAGGGAAATTATGCATTTTAAAACTTTTACAATGCTATTTCCATTCAACTATTATTTGACCAAATTATATTATAATATGTTGTCCATACCATTATGTGCCTTTCCTCAATCAATGGACGCTTTAATACTTATAATAGTGCTATAGAACTGGATTTATAACGAGCCTTTTGAGTTAAATAAATCTTTTGTTAGAGTTAACAAGGATTCGTTTCCATTTCTAATCCTTAACACCTTTAAATGATTCGATGGGACTTTAACTACTTGATTTGGGAATAGATATACTTGATTGCCATAAGATTGTCCTTACTTTTGCCTAACCTCACTTATAGGCCTTTCAGCTTTTATCATGCTTAACTACCAAAGTGAGGTATATTCCATCTATTTTCCATTTCTAATCTAATATGAATATGTGATTCCCTTATTATGATAAGCTCCCTGATTCAAATCATGTTGTTTTGAGTTATTAGCTACATATGTTACATGGTGTTCTAGAATATTCTTACATTCCTTTCTTACTAGATTGCATATACTAAATAATCAAATGCAATTTTAAAAACCATTTAGTTACCATTACTTAATCAATATGTTTTCCTTGCAACTGAATGATATCATTCCACTCATGTCCTTAGTTGTATAATTTACATTAATTTTGATTTGAGCCTAACTATAAGTGTGAATTGGCATTTAAAGAATAGCAAGCTACCTTGCCCAATCTCCTAATTGTAAAGTTTGCAATTAAAGTTAAGGCTAGTGTTGTGACCCTTCATCCTTTCAGTAGTTATAAGTTTTTTTTTAATAACTAACCATAGCATAAAAGAGACCTTAAGTTGTATTCAAATCACACTAGTCTGAACCATAACACTCTTTGTAATGTTGTTTTAAATATCCCTTGACATTTTTTAATTTATAAACAACTTGGTGGGATGCTTAAGCCAAATGATTGAATCCTTTATGTATAAGTTTAGTTTATTACTAAATAAGTTTGTCATAATGATAGAGAATTCCCTTAAATTGCAAGACCACTCATTCATTGGATAATTTCCTAAACCTTTGCCTAATTTGTTTCCATATGTTGTAGGTTAGAGATTTCATGTGTTTTGTGAAGAGGACCTAGCTCATTCCAATTATCATACGAAAATGAACTTGAGTTCCAATTAACTATCTTTTTTTTCATTATATTGCTCATTTTGATCCTTATCTTTAAGAGTTGAAGCATTGTCTATGAAAAGTCGTATATATTTCTTTTTTAAGAAACTCTCCCCTTTAGATTTTGAGCATGGATCTATTTGACCTAGAGATATTCCTTGTCTATAAAAATTCTCTTTATTCTCTTTGCTATCATCACCTTATTCATTAATTTGATTAGGGTTATACTTAATCCTCATTGTTTCTTAGGCAAACAAACATCATTCAATCTTATTTTTAAGACATTAGAAGATGTCCCTAACCGTATGAATTTTTCAATAGATGTTTTATAACTTTAATAAGGTTCTTAAGAAGCATGAGATGTAAGGTCAAGACATATACAAATAGTTGTAACTTACCTACAAATAGTAATATGTTATTCAAATGGCTAACTCGCTTATGGATTTTATTAGAAAGTGGTTCAACAGTCTAAAGATGTCAATCTCTTGATAGTTATAAGGATGCCTAGGTATTTAAAAGAAGGTTCTTTGATGCTTAGCCCTAAAATTAAGGCAAAGCTTAGTTAGATATGTTGCACCAGTTAAAATAAATAGGTGGATTTTGTTTATGTATAATAACTTGTTAAATACATATAATAAGTTCATTAGGGTCTTGATTGAATTGAAGTCTTGACAGAGCATAATACTAAGAAGTTCTCATTCTATAATAAATGCAAGAAGCTAAAAAAAGAAAACAAAACAACAATTTTATTAAATGAACGTAAGATAATTAACAAATATTCGCCTTTAGGTATTTATTTTTAAAAAATTATTTGAATTAATGGTCTCCATACTTGTCACAATATAAAAAGAAAATATAAAATAATATAGTCAGTGATTATCAAAATAATAAAAAGCAAAATCCTAATGTGTCATAAATTATAGAATTTACCTTGAATATTTTTAGCATATAACCAACTTTGATCACACATTATAGCTTCCATAATTTTAATATAAAGTCAAATACAATGAGGACACACCATCTGAACACCAATAGTAAATGTAGAATCAAAAGCAAATGTAGATATTGGAGTAAGTAACAATTATTATGTATGTGCTTGTATAATTGGAAATTGATCTCTATACAATGTCCACCACAATAATGTGTCAAAATTCTCATAAGTTATCATCATAATATCTGCTACCAAATATTTATCCGACTCAATCTTAATGTAAAAAATCCTAACCTTTTTCTTTTATGAATTCCTTAAAATGAAGAATCAAACTTCTAACTATAGTTAATGATGATATATCAATAAAAGATGAAGTTAATAATAAACTAATATGATCCAGCTCTTTGTCCATTCTTAATTGATAATTATTAAAAACATCATACTAGAAGTGTTCAATAATATCAATATGTGCTTCAGTTTGATATTATACAAACCTAATAAAAAATTAAAGTTCCTCTATCTTGTATCTCAGGTCCAGTACATAACTTATTGGCACAGTATTACCAATCATAAGCTAATAAGTACTAAATTTCCCCATCATCTATTATGCTATTGTTCAACTTGTCTTACTAGAATAAAAGAGCTACTCAGATAATGCTAGATTGATCTTGAACATATTAACTAAAAAAATATGTGAAGTTAAATATTTTGTTCTAAAGAATAAATTAGTAATAGTACGAATCATCACTAACTTAACGTAAATTGCCTTTGTCAACTCCTATTGCTCTTTTGTCAATAAACAAGTATATTGAGGCTGTCGTTGCTTAAACCTGACAAACACCTCTATATACTTACTTGTTAACTATAGCATTTTAAACGTAGAATTTCATTTTGTTGGACAATTCAAAACTAACTTCTTTATACATGGGATACATAATTATTATGTAATTTCTTTAAATTTTCAACATATTTAGGTGTTGCACTCTAATAACCTAAGTTATTCTTGTAACACCCCAATCCCGCTTGACATATGTATGTGCACTATACGGTCACACATGCACATGCCCGATAGAATTGGCATGCTAGCTATTTCACCTTCACTATATCACTTGGCATCATAAAAAAAGTCAGAAATAACACATTATCAAAAATCCAAAATTTCCTCATTTCATTTCATAAACCATAATTTACAATGTAGCATTAGATCCATCATTCATATTCATACATTATCAACCTATCAATGCTCACTGTTCAGTCTACATAGTATGCTACATACATGAGGAATTAACCAAAAACTAAAAACTAATCTTTCAGTCCCAATTGACTGACCTTTGAGCCATAACTTGTATCCAAAAGTGGTACAAAAGTTCTTCTATACAGTCTTAGCAGATAAGTTGTCGCTCTCTTGAACCTGAAATTGTCAACATCCAATTTTTGTGAGTTTTGCGAACTCAGTTGAGTAACTATCTACAATGGTTCACTCTTATCATGCAACACAACATTTCATATTATCATACAATTCACATCAACTTGACTATCATCAAGTAATATCATGAAACACTTTGTTCACAATTGTCATATTTCAATCACAAATTCTATACAATTCGTCATTTTGTTACAATTTTTCATAACACAATCATCGATAAATTACCATGTATTTATACAAGTAAAGTCATCATAACAAAGCAATCATTTTATCCATTTATGTCATATTTGAGTGGAATGTTTATGAGACTCAATTCAATTATTACATTGTTGTGATCATGTGCCCTTTTCACTATTTTTGTGTCCACTGTGGATACCGGGCTCTTTCATACTGTCTCTTATCTATTAGGGATACAGGGCTCATTGTACACATTCAGCCTTAGGCTCTTACCATAAATGTCTGAGCTTTAAGATCTTTTTCGTTGGCCACATCAGTCACAACTGCCTTTATATTTCATGCATTGGAATGGAATGCATTCTACAAATTCAATCAATGTGCTCATTCAGTCACATCCACATTCTTTCTTATTCACATTTGTCATCGAACTTTCAGTCCAGTATTCAACATTTAAGTTGAAAAACAAGTAGTCAATCACATTCACATTCAAATAGCACTTCCAATGTTTTATTCATACATCAAACTCCTCGGACATTTCATGTCTAAAATTATGTACACATACATCACATATCAATTTAAAAACACTTATTTTTCCAAATTCAAATATAAGGAGTACTTCAATTATCCCATTCATAAATCAGAAATCATGGACCTTCATTGTTCGGAATCAGTATAACCAATTCCACATTCAAAACATAATTCAAAACAAACACATAACAAGGTGAGACCGTCTAAGTTACTCACAATTGCTCCCTTTTTCTTATTACCTTGAAGTCTTGGCAATACTGGAAGAGGTTGTTCCACGTGTAATTCTATATGCAACCATACACAGTTCATATTACTACATTGCTCATTTAATTGAATAAATACATCTAAAAATGTATCATGTATTATGCATGTTCAATGACA
>JANTNU010000005.1:31155880-31167360 GCA_024752395.1 Erythroxylum havanense | reverse complement strand
TTAATGCTATCACATACTAATTAATGTTAACTCAATTAATGCTAACATAACTTACTCAATTAATCTAATCATGCTTATTTTTTTAAAAAAATTTTTTGGGGCTAACAGTCGATCTCATAGACTAAAGTGTAAAGATACTTAAACAAACATGTGGGTGTTTGCTAGGAACAAGTTCATTGAACATACCCGATATGAGAAATTCATTTGGAACATTACTTATATGTCTATAGAATTCTCATTGTGATGGTTGTATAAGTGATCATTTGACTTGAGATCATCAAAGTTATCCTATATGAGGATTGTTATGTTTTGATAATATTTATGATCTATTTAATCATAGGTTGTTTGATTGGTAGTCATTAGATGTAGCATGAACTATATGGGGTTAGTTGGGTGGTCAATATAGGATTCATCACCCTAAAGTAATTAGGGAGATTGTTTCATTGTTCTCGATTAGTATTAATTCAAGAAATCCTTGGCCAAGGTGCAATGATGCTTTGTAAATAGTTTACAAATGTCATTAATTGAATCGATAGCTAATGACGGAGAACTAATATGATTAGACTCAAAATAGAGTAGACATTAATTTTATGCTCTATATCTAATTGGAACATTGGATGATGAAAGCTTGAATTATACAAAAAATTATGCACAGAAAGATTAGTTAAAACTATTTTGATATTCTTAAATATTTGGGTGGTCATGATGCATTACTAGACGCCAATCTTGATCTATAATTATAAATTATTTAATTAGAGAATTAAAGATAAATTAAAAGGAATTTTAATTTATCAAATTTTAATTATGAATTAAAATTAGATTTTATAATCATTGGCAACATATTTGGTAACCTAATGGGTCTCCCATATAGCTTGGGTTGAAAAGAACAAAGTTAATTTGATCAAGTTGGACTTGATTGTAAAGTTTGAGAAACTTTATGATTAAATATGAGATATTTAATAAATAAGAATCAATATGAGATATTGAATCTTATATGGGCATAATTGGTATTTAATTAGAATTATTTGTAATTCTAATTAAAATTTAATTAAAATTAGAATTTAATTTCAATTAAATTACTAAAGCGTCCAAAACTTATTTTGAATAGGCTTAAGCTTTATGGAGCTAGCACTTCTTGTTTAATCCTCTCTGTAAGAATTACAAAGTTCTCTCAACCTGTTCTATGGATATCGTTAGAGGTCAGACACTTGTGTGGCTACAGTGGTTGAAATTGATTAGTTTTGAGAACAATTCGAGGGATACAACAAAACAAAGATCAAGTTTCAGAATAAGGTACGAATTAAGTTTTGACTTTATTATGATTTGTGTTAATCATTTTATAGAATTAAATAGATCTTGGTTTTTGAGAAATCAAAAGTCATGAAAAAATTTTGTGATTATTCCGCTGCGGTTGAGATTAGATCCTGACTTGGTTTCCCAACACAATAATCATATCTGAGTCACTTAGTATTTGATCTTTCTCCGTATCAAGTAATACGTTGACAAAATTAGTTGTACTATCAACTTTCAAAGTTTCAGACACCCTTCTCGTTTTGTGTTCATTTATGATTTTTTTGATGAAGATGTTGAGACCAAGTTCTTGCATCTCTTCCTCACACCTTGCAAGTCAAGAAAGCCAAGAATAGGAAAGTGATCGCTCTAATTGAAAATGCCTAGTAACTCATAGCCTTCATTGACCAAGTTCTCAAGCAAACCATTTCCTAACTGTTAAACCCGTAACTTCTACCTAAAAATACTTAGTAACTTATAGCCTTCATTCACCAAGTTCTTAAGCTTTAAACCATCTTCATAACTATTAAACCTATAGCTTTTACTGAATAGGGTCATCATCACATTGTTCAGAGATCTGAAATGAAGTAACTTTCTAATCTCAACTTGACCAACTTTAGAGATGGAATCATTAACCTCCTCAACTATCTTTATACTTATTTCATGTTTAAAAGGCTTGAAAGCACCTATTCTTATGGGACTAAACAAATGAATTAGATTCTTCTTAAGTTGCGATAATACTCACCGTAAGGTGAAAAACCTATTGCCTTATGGAAAAATAGCTCATATGTTGAATCTTTCATGAACCTATCAACCTCTGTTCAACATTTCTTAGGTAGTTTGTGAAAGCCACAAAGAAGGTCGTCAAACGCTTGGTTTTAAATCCCTTAACAAGTTTAGCAAGAACACGATGTGGTGTGGCTCTAGTTAACACACTCAACAACCCAGCCAAAGGCAAACTAGACGAACTAGGAATATAGAAGACAAAGCCTTTGGATGAGCACTTGCCCATGCTACTCCACCACGAGAGAACCACAAAACAAGCATGGCAACAAAAGTCAACACAATATGAGAGAATAACCAACAATCACCAAAACAGTAACAGCACTTCAAGAATCACGCATCCTACCAAAAGAGTAGGAAAAAGGGTAATGTTTTTATTGTATTGATTAAGAGAGAATACAATGCTTTATATACAGTGTTGATGATTACTAGATAAGTAGAAATAAACTAAATATAAGACTAAATAAGAATTACAACATGAGAGATATTGACATGTGAAAATAATGGTAATATACAGTTAAGATACTAAGATCTTATTAAGCCCCCTCAAGTTCATGGGAGGATGCGACCATGAGCTTGTCTTGCAATCGTTGAAATGCTGAAGAGGCAAGAGCTTTGGTCATAATATAAGTGATCTGTGCAAAGGACAAAATGTGATGAATGAGTAAAGCTTTGTTGGCTACTAGATCACGAACAAAGTGAATGCTAATTTCAATGTGCTTGGTGTGAGCGTGAGAAATCAAATCTGACATGAGAAAAGTAGCATCGAGATATTCACATCAAAGGGTAGGAGAAGGATTTACAGGTCCTAATTCTCCAATAAAAGTAGTAATCTAACATAATTCTGCAGAAATAAGAGCAATGCTGCAGTACTCAGCTTCAATACTGAAGCGAGCAATAGTTAGTTGCTTTTTGGCACTCCAAGATATAAGATTAGGTCCTAAAAAGATACAGTAACCAGATGTAGATCGTCGATTATCAGGACAACTAGCCTAATCATCATAACAATAGGCTTGTAAAGAAAGGTTGGAAGATTTGGTAAAATGAATGCTATAAAAGGGTGTAGAGCAGAGATATCATAGAATCCATTTCATCGCAGACCAATGAATGTTAGTAGGACATCGAAGATATTGGGAAACTTTATTGACAACAAACTAAAAATCAGGACAGGTGAGACAAAGGTATTGAAGTATACCAATAGTGTTATGATATTTAGTAGGATCAAAAAAAACACCATGATTTTTAGACAAGGGAAGAGATGGATTGATGGGTGTACGAACTGGTTTAGATTTTTCAAAGTAAGTTCAAAGAAGAAGGTCTTTTGTGTATTGGGTTTGGGTGAGAAGAAGACCTTGAGAAGTGGTGTGAGTTTCGACACCAAGAAAATGATAAAGAGGACCTTAAGTCTTTGATAGAAAAGGCAGAGTTAAGTTCATGAATAAGAGTGTTGATGAAGGAGGGTGAGGAATTAGTTACCAAGATATCATCCACATAATCTAAGAAGAAAGTTATATAAGAGTTGGTTTTATGAATAAAGAGAGAGGTGTCAGATTTTGAGGGTTTAAAATGTAGTTCAAGAAGTTTTTGACTAAGACAATGAAACCAGGCTTAAGAGGCCTATTTAAGACCATACAAGGCTTTATGGAGCCTACAAACATAGTGAGGATGGTGAGTATTTGTGAAGCCAGGAGGTTGCGACATGTAAACAAGTTCTTGTAAGTAACCATAAAGAAAGGCATTATTAACATCAAGTTGGCGAATAGGCCAATGGTAGGACATAACCAAGTTAATAATGATTCAAATGGTGGTGGGTTTCACAATAAGATTGAAAGTAGCAGTGTAATCATCTCCTAAAGTTTGATGGTAACCTTTGACGATAAATCGAGTTTTATAGCACTCAAGAGAGCATCGAGATTTCGTTTAGTGCGAAAAACCCATTTATAACCAACAATATTTGTGTTTGGTGGGGTTAGAACAAGAGTCCATGTGTGATTGCAATGGAGGGTGCTGAACTCTTCAAGCATAGCTTGGTGCTAGTGAGGAAATTTATTGGCTTAAGTAAAAGAGGTGGGATCAGATTAGTATTTGGTGTAGTGACAGTATAAGTGATATAATCAAAAAAAATGGCGAGGTGTACGTGTGTTATCTTAGGTATGGGTGATCATTGGATGAGGACGAGGCCGGGATGTGTTTGTAGTAAGTGGGCAGAGGAAGTAGAGGGTAGAGGTGGAAGTGTTAAAGGTCAAGAAAGAGGAGAGGAGGAAAGTCAGGTGGAATACGACATAGGTAATTTATGGTAGGGAAAGATATGTTCAATAAAGTAGACATGATGAGAAATATAAAGTTTGGAGGTGATGGGATCAAAACATCGATAGCCTTTATAGTGAGAGGCATATCTAAGAAAAACACATTGAATAGATTTGGGGGTCAATTTGTCTGGACGAGTGGAGCCCAAATGAGGAAACTAAAAATGATGAGTAAGGTCAGGTTGAGTATAGTAAAGGACTTCATGAGGAGATTTGTGGTGAAGAACAGGAGTAAGTAAGAGATTGACGAGATAAACAACAATGTTAATGCTTCATACTATAAGAATTTAGGAAGAGAGGAATAAAGAAGAAGGGTAAGACTAGTTTCAGTGATGTGACAAATTTTTCGTTCAACAAGGACATTTTATTGGGGTGTATAGGAACAAGAGAAGCGAAGAGTAATTCCATGAGAAAGAAGACGATGAGCAAAGGCACCCTTAGTGAGTTTAGGAGCTCTATTTCATTGAAAGGTTTGGATGGTAGTGGAAAACTGATTTTCAACAGTGGTTTTAAAGGATTGAAAACAAACTAGAGCATGATTTTTGTGAGTGAGAGGAAAGATCCAAGTAAATCAACTAAAATCATCCACAAAAATAATGAAATAGCGATAACCAGATTGGGAAAGAGACAGAAACCGTTCCTAAATATCACAGTGAATTAATTGTAAAGGTTTGACAGAAATGTGGGAAGACAGAGGATATGAAAGATGAATACTTTTGCCTTGAAGACAAGAAGCACATGGATTAAAATTCAAAATAGGACCTAATCTAGATAATGTAGTAGGACATGGATGACTCAGATGTTGATGCCATAAATTTATTGAAGTGGAGGCAGCAGTGAGAGCAATAGGATTTGTGAAGTGCTATAGAATCTTCATGGTATAGAGCTTGTTATAAATGGGGGCCATAAGAAGCGAAATCGAGGTTTGAGATCCTTCACAACATAACCAAATGGATTAAACACAATAATATAGGAATTGTCAGTGTCAAATTTAGTAACAGATAAAAGAATTGTAGTAATGTGCGGAACAATCAGTATATCATGAAGATGAAGATTTCAGGGGGAAGTGGGAAAGGTTAAAAGTACTAGTGGATGAAATTGGGAGAGTGCATCTGTTACCAATAATGACTTGATTTGATCCTTCATATGGTGTGACAGATTCTACAAAATCGGGATGTGGAGTCAAGTGAGCAATTGCACCAGTATCTTGTAACCAATCAGTAATAGTGTTATTATTGAATGGAGTGGAATCTGGATTAGATTGAAAATTCATGGCAGTTAAGGTTGTGGTATTGTTGTGAAATCCAGTGGAGCAGTTTCGAGATTCAAAATACAAAAAGGTAGTAAACAATAATATGTCCCCATTTCCAACAAATTTGACATTGGGTAGGTGGCTTTATGATTTTGGAAATTGGCTTGAGAATTATGTTGGGTTTGGTGTTGGGCTAAAGAATACTTAGGATTGGGTTGAAAATTTGGATCATCTGTAAATTGACTAGGCCCAGAATAAGGAGCATGTAGATTTAAAGGCCCATTATACATGTGACAGTTATAAAATTAATATCAAACGAGGGAGGTATGAGGGGAGAGGGAGCAGTTATATTGACCCCCAAATTTTTCTTGATGAATAAGTATAGTTTACATTAATTATGAGGTCTTTATGAAAGTTTGTGGAGTTAATTATTATGTTGATGTTAGAAAGATTATATGATATAGGTTGATTGAATTAAAGTGTTAAGGTTATAAGAATGTTCAAGGGTGTTTTTGGCAAGAAACTTAAGGTTAAAAAAACCTAAGCTTGCAAGGAAGGGCAAAATGGACTTTTTAGACTCATTAAGGGTAGAAATGGAAGAAGAAATGTTGGCTTGCTATTTTAAGAAGGGGAAAAATGTGAATTGAAGAGGAAAAGAGAGAGTGTCATGAAGAAGAGAGAGAAATACAAAGAGAAGAAGAGAAAGAGAGAAAGAACAGAAAACAAGCTAAGGTTTCAATTATCTTAGCCTTCAAGAGAGATTTTTGAGGTTGTTCAAGAAAGGAAAAAGGAAGAGGAAGAGAAGAGTTTCCATTTAAGCCAAAGATCTTTTCATTTAGTGAAGAATCAAGGTAAGATCATTTTGAATCTTTTGGATTTTTGGAAGGATTTTAGTTCATAGAGATTAGAAAATACATGATTGTGCTTTGTGAGATTTTCAATTGAAAACCCTATTGAGTGGGATTTTTGTTATTGTAGAAGGAAATCAAGAAAGGTAAGAGAAGTAATAGTAGAGACTTTTTGAGCAAGTCTTTCAGTAAGGAAATTAAGGTAGGTAAATGTTTATAATAGAGTAAATAAACCACTAATATTTTCTTTGAATCAAAGAAGTTTTATTATTTCAATTGCATCATCAATGTTGCATTTATTACTTCTTGAATGAATTGAGAACTTGATATATGTTTGAGTTATGAATTGTATTGATGATTTGTGAAATAATTTTGAAAATGAATTTTTGTGAAAGGATACATGTTTATGAAATCATGTTGTCAAAAATGGTTTTCAAAATATCTCATGTTCATGAAAAACAAGTTTAAGAATGTGCCATTTGGGCAAACAGTTTTCAATGCATGAATTACATGTTATGTGGATTTGGTGTAATCCATCCAAGAATGTCACGTGCACGTTGACCAAGTTAAAGGCGTCTCCCACCTGCCTGCTAGTGGCACAGAGCTCCTTTATGGACTCCCTCAAATTTACATCTATGCAAACCCACTATGTGAGATTGCAATAGTACATCAAGTTTATGACTACACAGGACCATTATGTGAAAATGTGTAGTTCATCATGTTTATGAATTTACCCAAACTATTCTGATGTGCTTATGTGCTTATGTTATGTTAACAAGTTTGATGCATTTATGTTTTGTAATTTCTGGATTTTGGCTAAAAACTTAAGAAACATGTGTTTTATAAACTCAATGAAAATTTTCTAGGACAAGTAAAATGTTTTCAAAGGTTTTGCTTATTTTTCCGTTATAAATTGTTACCTACGAGCTTTCAAGCTCACCCCATTTTTAATCCCATCTTCAGGTGATAACTAAGAGATCAAGCGATCAAGAGCCTAAAGGAATTACTCCAAATTTGTTTATTTTATATTTTGAGTCACAATGTTTTAGTTGCATACCAAGTTTATTTGTTTAAGAATCTTTGTAATTTGAAACTTTGAGATGATGATGTATTGAGGCTTGAAATGCTATTAAAGATTTGTAAAACTTTATTCTTTTGATGTTAAACAAATATGAATTGTGTATGGATGATATTGAGATGATTATCAGCTTGACTAGATGGTTTTGAAATTATATATGTACATATACAACTTGACCAGATGGTTTTGAAATATATACATATACAAGTTGATAATCATCTCAATATCATCCATATATATATGTATATATACATATGTATATATACATTTATATGTATATACATAAGTGAGATGTTATAGAAAAGAAAGATATGAATTATGATTGATCAGATATAGTTAAATGTGATGAGTTAAATGAGTTGAGATTTGAGAGTTTAATGAAGTCAACTGGGTAGTTGAATGGTTAAGCTCAGGACATTCCAAGTTTGCACAGTGTAAAATTTCAAGTCTTCTATAGAGGTAAATTTCGTGTTCTGATTTCAGGGAAAATACTAGATTGATCTAGGCTGAATTAGACAAGGTTGTCTTCTAGAAAGTTGTAACTTATCTTTCTAGCTTTTCAACGGTATATAGTATGAAATTTTTGGGCATTGAAGTTGAAAATTGTAGTCCTTACAAGGGAAGATGCTCAGGGGTATAGACTGTATCTTCTAATGATGACGTGTCGTCTGGTGATGACTTATCGTCTGGTGATGACGTGTCATCTGATGATGACATGTATCTTCTATGCACTATTCTTCTTACACTTTCTGGTCCAATTTGACCTTGTAGATGATAGAATTTTTTTTCAAGGTCTTCATAAAAGTTGTAGATCTCAAATTCATCTTTCGAACCACCTAAATAACACCTTAATATAATATCCCTAGAGCAATTCATTCAATTATTCCAAATAGGTTTTATTTGAAACTTCTTCTGGTCACTGTTCATCTTGTATCGTCTGGTCCAATTTTGACCTTATAGATGATAAAATCTATCTTTAAAGTCTTCATGAAAGTTTTAGATATTGAAGTTCTATTTCAAACCATCTAAACATGACCTTGATCTGACATCTCTATAGAAAGTTATGCTAATTGTAAAACATCTTCTGTATACTGTTCATAAATTTCTTATGGGTATTGTTCATCTTGCATTGTCTAGTCCAATTTTGACTTGGTAGATGACAGAATCTATCTTCTAGGTCTGCATAAAAATTTTATATCTTGAAGTCCTCTTTCAAACCATCTAAGAATTACCTTGATTCGATATCATTAGAGAAAGTTATATTAATTGTAAAACATATTCTAAGTATTGTTCATCTTATATTGTCTGGTCCATTTCTGACCCTTTTGATGACAAAATATATCTTCAAGGTCTTCATAAAAGTTCTAGATCTTGACGTCCTCTTTCAAACCATCTAATAATGACCTTGATCCGATATCTTTAGAGAAAGTTATGCCAATTGTAAAACATCTTTTGTGTATTGTTCATAAACTTCTTCTAAGTACTATTCATCTTGTATCATCTCCAATTCTGACCCTTTGATGACAAAATATATTTTCAAGGTCTGCATGAAAGTTGTAGATCTTGAAGTCCTCTTTCAAACCATCTAAGAATGACCTTTATTTGATATCTCTAGAGCATGTTATGCTAATTGTTCTGAAATAGGTTCAATATGATTAAGTACAAAACCTTGTTTGATCCTTGAGCCAATAGATTCCTAACACATTATGCTATCTCTCCACAAAAACTGATAACATTCCAAATTGATTGGAAAAGTTTGATTGAAGGAAAGTGAGGGAATATGTTGGAATAGTATGAACTGGTGTTATTTTACTGAACATATTTTGGCATTTTGAATATATCTGGATCTGTAGGGTTTCAATGGAGATGTTTTTAATATAGAGAAAACTAGAGACATAGGTTTACAAATTATATGAAGAAGTCAAATTTTGGTTCAGCCTCTAAGATGTTCAATTTCTGGATAAAAGTTGGGTATTCATTAGAAACTTAAGACAATAGTGAAACAAATGTTCTGAAGAAGTCAAATTGTAATTCCAGTTTGAGGTTTCCCAAAATCTGCTCCAAAATATGATAAATGAGTTTGTTTTAGACATTTGACTAGTGTGGGTGCCACCCTTGTGGGATGATGGAGCTTCCAATTATCTGGAGGAATAGAATTTTAATTCAGTCTCTAAGACTTTCAATATCTGGATGAAAGTTGAGCATATAATATTTGCTTCAGTATAAGAATGATTCGAAAATGGGGCCTGACACTTATGGTATCAGAGAATGAAGATGAATCGAGGATGACTAATGGGGGTTAATTGGAATAACCATACATGGTAACAAACACAAACACACATTTTATAACTCCGAATGTTAGGCTTCGGAAGTGGAGTCCAACAACTGTGATATCAGAGCCTAGAATTGAGATCTTACATGGGGGTTTTTGGAAATTTATGTCAAGTTACATACATTTTAGTCATGTCATAGCAGACAGTAGTACCTGATCCTTAATCTGAGTCACACTTATGAACATTTGTTAAGAGTTTGAGCTGATAAAAATAGTAAGAAGAGAATGATGATCCGACAGAATGTGAGGAACAGAAAGGTTTATGGATATTTAAAAATAAGAAATATTATGTAGTCCGATATGTTAGACATAGATTCAGTATTTGTGGTTTTGTCAGTGAATGTGGTGATGAAATTTTTGTGTGGATATGTACTTGAATTGATATAGATTTGAAAATATTTTCATAAATTAACTAAGAAGAAATAGAGACATAGGTGGAAATGACCAGATTTAAGGTGTACAAGCAAAGTCGAATTGAAAGGTTGAACTTGGAAGTTAGAATGATTGTTTAATTGCAGTGATAAGAGTTATGATCTGGTACAAGAAGATATTAGTGGAATTGAGATTATTGATGATGTTACAATGAGTAATGAATTCAAAGATAAAGAAAAAGTATCGTCTAAGATCAATGGAGATCAAAGTATCAATTGTGTAAGATATAAATTGGTGAATTGTAGGAGATAAATATGTGGACAAAATGGGATGAATTTGATGATACCCACCTAAGCATATGCGGCAGTAATTATGTTTACTATTTCATTGTGTTTTGGTAATTAGAATGTATGACCTTGTAAGAACGATAGATAAGAATGGCTGATAACGTGATAATTGATAAAGATTGCATGAACAATATAGATGGTAGTAGCAAGAAATCTTCTTTCGAAGAAGAATTTCACTAAGTTAGATTAAACAGATCAGATAGTTTATGTTAAAAATGATCAATGAAAGAACAAATCAGAAATGAATACGTAATGATTCAAAAGTAAATATTGGAGTCATATCCCTAGTGGAGACTTAAGCATAAGAGGTATAATATATTACAGAGAATGTATAATTTTGTTTGATGTGAAGTATCCAACTATATGAATAGATTCCTGAATTTGAGAAGAAATTAATTACTAATATGAGGAGTATATAGGTCCATATTATATTCTGTGTAAATATGTTCAAGAGATACAAATTGACCTGATGAATGTATTACAACACTAGAAGTTAAGTTGCAAATAAATTAAGATGTGTGGAGAAATTAGTATAAATGAATAGATAGTAAAATATTTCAATGTGAAATGAGAGGAAATCGAATGAATTGAGAAAACCATTTGAGAAAGGAAGTTAATTAGGAAATTGAAAATAACGTGAGACGATGTCACCTCATTGAGGAATTAGCTACTTAAGGAATTATGAGAACTAATCAAGGGGCACATGGAGTTGATAATAACAGTTTGAGTTAACAATTGCCCTGATAATACTATGGTATTAAAGATTTAAGTGATCCAAGCAAAAATTTGATGATATATTCGAAAAGTTGAGAAGAATAGTTAAATACTTGAAGAAAAACATGCAAACCATATGAGTAATGAAAGTAAAGAGA
>JANTNU010000005.1:31102273-31120753 GCA_024752395.1 Erythroxylum havanense | reverse complement strand
TTATTTCAATTCAATAATATATTAGATTTCTCCAATATCTTTCTCTAGTTTCAAAAGCTTTTCTTTTGCTCTTAACATTCGACCTTTATTATTGTTAAGATTTAAATGAATCAACAGGATCGACGTTGAAAGTTTGCTCATTGTTAATGGCTCAACACGCCACTGCTAAAAAACCCCGTTAAATGTTTAATGGCTCACAACGTGACCGCAACTTCAAATTCTATTTTTACCAAGTGAAAATGGATTCTAATTGTAGTCTCCAAGAGGGATGAATCCACCTTAAGAACCCAAATTGCGGATGGTGCATAAGTAGATCGATACCACCTCTGGACGACCACCGCAAAGCAAGGCTAATTCTCAACTTTGGGAGAAGGAAATCCAAGGATACCAAGGCACACGCTACCGACCATGACAAACCAATACGAAGTGTTATAGCTGCCTGCATAAATTGAATATCAACCAAAAAAAAATGATCGCCAAAATAGAGAATGAACAGAGAACACCATGATAGGCAAAAAATGATTATACATTTTGATTCAGCATCAAATAAAAGTATCAACATTTACAGGCTCAAATCCTAAATCAGTGTCCAAGAAAGAATTCTGCCTTGCATAAAAACCCCAACCCACAAAAATAAAGGTAACACATAACTGGAAGAAAGAGGGGGTGAAAACGAACAAAATAAAGAATGTGGCAATCTGATTACAAATCATAACGCATTCTGCTTAAGAGTCTACTTTACAAGGGAGTTAAAAACATTCCCTCAGGAGCTCCCGTGAGACCTGACAGATGAAATTGACTGTGCTGAGACAGAGGCTGTTGGGCTGTTAGGTTCACGATCCCCATCAATGGCTTTTGGCTTTCCACTTAATCTTTCCACGGCTTCTTGACAAATGTCGTTGAACCAGTCATCTTCTGGCAGTACGCTGGCATCCAAAATCATAGATGTCAGCCAACAAAAACCTAAATACTTCAATTCTATATGTTCTAAGATATCTATGCCTATCTATTTGCTGCATCCAATCAAGTAAACAAAACCAATTCACTGACCAGGAGCCCCCACTCATCAGTCATCCCACAGGAAAATCAAAAATAACTAGACACCCGAAGGAACAGTGCAGTAAGATAGAACAACAGCGCTCAAGTGAATCGTCACTCAGGATTATATCATATGTTAATTACACATTTGCAAGCTAAATAATGAAGATGAAGAGTTATCATGGTAATGGTCCATTCTAACAATTATAGTGCACCACTCGTCTCCATAACCAACAAATTTGTTCTTACACCAGGCAGAATTAGATGAATTAGCAACAATTGGATCAGGGCAGAATCTAACTTTTCGACAGGGAAATACATAATGACTTTTTTTGTAACTTACGATGAAAATTTTATAATTTTCAATAACTAATCAACAAGAAACGTGATCTGATTTGTGAATCAGGATGGGAATTCAGCACCTCCACTATTATAGACGTCATCTTTAACATGACCTGCGTTATCCCTCGTCTAATTCCAGACTTGCTGCTCTTCAGACACTTGAATATTGAACTAGATTCTTCAGATATTAGACATTAATAGGAGAAACCAGAGCTTCTCGTTACTGGATAAACATGAACTCCACCCCAGAAATGAAATTTTACCTTCTCTATAAAGCCACCTCATCTAACAATGAAACTGCCTATTTTTGTATAGCAATTAGTTTTCACAATACCTAATTATCCAAGTCCGAGTTTATTCCCTTTTCTCCTATAGGCCATTTTCATTAATAGTTGTGAAAGAATTTTAGTTATGAAAGAGTAAAAAACACCGATCTCCCATGTGATTTCATCAATTCTACCAAAACCTCCTATATTTCACAAATCTCGTGAGAAACCCTCAGTTTCCTCAAACGCTCTCCGTTAATATTATTAAAAATGTTAATGGAGTACACGGGGCAAACTTTATTTAAGTAAACAACCACGTCATAGAGGGGTGTGATTGGAAGTTGGCAAACCACAAGAAACTTATTAGGAGTTAGCACAGGGATAGTATATATCCAACATATTGATTTATTGATTTATCATATTTAAATAACTATTATTTATATTAATAATATAATAGTATACAATATGTATTATTAAATCACTTTATTAATACATATCAACTTATCATATTTATTAGTTTAATAAATAATTTAAAATTTCACAAAATTTTTATTTATTATGTACTATTACAGATAAATAAGATGATCAATTTCTCATATTTTATTTACAACTCATATTTTTATAAATAAGCAATAATCAATTTTCATTGTTAATAAATGAAATAGTAAAAATTCTTATATTTTATTAATTTATCATATTCATATATTAATACTTAAATTAAAAGGTATTAAAATTTTAATAGGCCAAGTTAGTTTATTAATATTTTATAATAAATTAAGTCCTTAAATAAGATTTTTATTTATTATGATACTAAATAAGATGAAAATTTTCTCATATTTTATCTATAATTCATAGTATTATAAATAATTACTAATTAGTTTTATTGATTTTTACTATTAATAAATTGGATCATCATCATCATCATACTCACGAAGTCCCGCATTAAAGCGGGATCTGGGAGAATCTGATAGTACGCAGCCTTACTCCTATATAGGAGAGAAGCTGTTTCTAATAGACTCATATGCAAATGTGATAAGAAAATAGTGATACAGGTTAAAAAAGTAAATACGTAAAATTGGATAATAAATAAAAATTCACAATTTATTGTCGAAAGGAGTTTCTATGGGATTGGTGAAATTATTTGAGAGCTTTATATCTTTTACTCACAGTTCTAACAACCTTTGAAATTCCTAGGCATTCCCATTGGTCACGCAATAATGATGTGACGTCCAAAGTTTCACAACTATATAATATTGAAGTGGAACTATTTCCACGTGCTTTGGAAGTGGGTGGACTAAATCTCATTGACCTCAAAATTCCACCATAGCCTCAAATTGTACAAACAAAGTTCATGCAGATTTAAATGGCACACAGAGGACAATTAACGTAAATTCGTAACCATAAGAAAAGGGAAAAGAAAAGGAAGAAACTAGCATCCGTACCTATCTGGATCAAACCCCGTGGCTGAAAATGTTGCGATAGCTTTAGAAATGATCTCATTGACAACTCTATGCAAATTTCTTGACAAATAGCGTCCTTGGGAAGCAAAGCACAAAACAAACTTCATATCCAAGTAAAACTGAAAAATATACAAGAAAATGCTGCAGATTAGCAACCAATTCAGAAACTAAACTTGTGAAGAAGGAGTGCAAGATTTGCGTGCCTGTCGTAGACCAAGAGGACCTAGAGGTCTTGGGCCATCCTCAATATCATCCCAAAAGCTTTGATCTTCTGAAAGCCATAAGATAACTGTTTCTGTAAGCCTCATCAACAGCAATGTAGCAAATCGTTCCCTGCCTACAAACATATCAGCCGCTATGCTAGCCATCCGGTTCAGTTTCAGAAAAAGTTCCTGCATTTAACATATTTAGAAAGAGTGACAATTGTTAGCTGTCAAAGAGAAATCGAGGAAAGAAAATTTAGTAGTCTTTAATGCATGTGCATATACATTTGCATTTTTAGGTGATTCAATATGTAATATCCAGACCTAAAATGCTGAAACTTGGCATCACGTCATTCCAAATGCTTTATGGAAGTCATGTAAACAAGAACATTGTAAAATGTTATTTACGAATAAACTGAGACAAAGAAATCAAAAGAAATATGTGGAGATATAAATCATGTGAATCCATTTCATTATCAAGAAATAGCCCAAATCCTAGACTATTACATAGCACATTCCAGCATCAACAGATAAAAGTACAAGTAAAAACTCAAAGATATCAACGCAAGGAGCATGACTTGTTTCAAAGCAAAACTGAATATTTTCACTATAATGAAAAGTGATGATATCTACAAAAGAAAATCCCAACAGCAGAACAATTTGGATCTCTATTGAACAACAAATATCTATCTCAAAACAACATCAAATGGGAAAAGGGGATAGCTCCAGTGATAGGCAACCTCGAAGGAAAATTGAATATACTGTTCATAATGAAATGTAACGATATATTCAAACGAAAATGTCAACTACAGGAGAGTTTGGATCACTATTGAACAACAAGTATCAATCTCAAAACTACCTAAAATGGGGAAGAGAAATAGGCAACCCACCCAGGACCTCAGGGTCCTGTTTGATTCCAGTTTCCCATCTCCTAGGGTCTAATCCCTTCCAAGGTGAAAAAGAATCTCAAATGGAATAATCGATTGATGTCAGACAGAAGTTAAGAGTTATCTTGCTTTACATTCTTCCATATCAAAAGGAATGTGTTAATGTTCATTGTCAAAGATCTCGTGGCTCATGTCTGCTTCCTCTAGGAAGCAATGAGCGAACTTCTCTCCAGCATTTGTTAGGAATTTTAAATGTCACATGGACATATGAAAGATAACTTCTTGGGTAGACAGGGAAGGATACTAATTTGAAACGAGTGATCAAAATCCTCATCTAGAAGATGTGTCTTTTAAATGAGTGTTTGAAATCCTTATCTGGAAGGTGTGGTGTGTTTAACCATGATAACATCCACCACTAGGATTGCTAAGAAGAGAGGTAAGCATTATGAGAGTTTTAAAAACCAGAGGAGATATCCATGAAGGTAAAAATAAAAGGACATTTATCAATGAGATGGAAGTTCATTCAAAGACAAATGTTGAGGATCTTTGGCAACAAGCTTTGCGTAGTATTACACAAAGGAACAATGAGACAACAAGGGCACATGCTTTCAAAAGATCGAGAGGATTGTGTTCTCCAAAGATGAACAACGTAGGGGTTAACAGCTTTATCCATTAGAAAGTCCATGCCTGCTCCCATTAAGACCTTCAAACCAATGTTAAATTGTGGGACAAAACAAATGGTTTTCCTAATTTGACTTAAGCATCCATTGACACAATGATACCAATCAATTCCTACCACTTAGTAATAACATCTTTTTTCCCCAAACCCTGATAAATGATTTCATCGACTCCAGGACGGAAGGCCTTATATAGCTAGCAAAGATTGTACATTCATAATTTGAAGGAAATAGAATATGAACAGGCTCCATGACCAAAGAATAAATGAAACATATTGATCTAGTGGCACTTAAGATGTCTTCAAATAAAAAGGTGTATGGCTCCAAAAAATGCACCTTGTCAGGCATGTTATCAAGTTTTATTGAACATGTAGCCATAAAATGTATTACAAAACAAGAACTTACCTTCAATACATATGGAGGGTTAGAAGTAAACAGTAAAAGTTTCAATAACTGATCCCAAGTAATTGCTTCTTGGTGAACAATGATATTGCCATCCAGAAAAGCTTCAAATCTTTTTCCAATTTGAACAAAGGAAAGTTTAATAATAACGCTCAACGAGTTACGAATCCTTTCTATTCAGATTCTTCCATGCAAACCACAAATCATTGATTATATCATCAACAATTTAAAGCATTGACAAGACAACAATGGAGACACTATGGATCACATTTCTATACATTTATCATGAAGATAGAGTGAGAAAGACAGAGACAGCACACACACTCTCGCATTGAGGGAACGGGGAAGTGTAGTTTATTAGAGCATCAATAACTATAGAAAGTACCTGAAATATTAGTGATGGAAACCAATCCACCTCATCTGCATTGCCATCCATGTTTATATACATTTCTGCTGTAAGATGGCTGTCACCATCCTCTGTAAAAATGAGATCTAGTGCATGCTGTCGACAGAAAGTATCTTTTAATCTGTCAATTGAGCTAACGAGTCGTTTCCTCCATTCCCGTTGTTCAGGATGACGATTTTGTCTGTCTAAAGGTCGCCTTCGGTGATCATCCTTATAATTACCCTGAGTTACAAGAGACAGTTTCATGGCTGCACGAGGCAATAGTTCATCTGCTAGTAATGACGCATTGGCTAGCAATGCTATCTGTTGGGCCTCAGTCTCTGCCATTCTCACAATTTTACTTCCAAAACCTTCTAAATTTGCTTCTTCTTCCATCGAACCTGGTAATGCTTTTATGAGCATGTTGATATACGAGTTGAATACTTGAAACAAACCTTCTAACGTCTGCCCTCCTAACTGCATACTTAATAGTGGTCCTACATCCTCAAAGAAATCCTGGAGAAATGATTACCCAGATGAAAGAAGAATCAATCAACATCAATTAGAAAACAGATATATCATATGAAGCATGACTCAACTGAGAAGCATCACAAAGATTAATAAATGGTAATGTATCTTTACAGAAATTAAACACTTAATACAGAGGACTTTCATATCAGTATGAATGAGAAGATGAGAGACCAGCAGAAAGCACCTTTCAATGCTTGTTCTGTTGAAATTTTCTCAACAAAGAGAGAAAGAGAGAGCTAAAAACAATCAAAATAATTGAAGCACAAGCCTAACTTGGAAGGACTATGTCAACCATAAGCATTTGCCAGTGATATTGTGCCTAAAAGAATGTGAAGACTTTCATTTAACCAGGTCACATTTTCTTGCCAGGGAAGTTAAATTGTCTACTTGGTCAGTATCCATAAAGAGAACAGTAACCAATTTAATTTATAGAAACCATCCGTGCATGAGAGATAGAACTCTGAGACAAAACAGTCTCTTAAATGGGTATAATTCTCTTTTCAGCTTGATAATGCATTTAATGTACGGAGAGAGAGCAACCAATGCTGACCTGGACCATTACATTAAACCGATGAGCACTACTTGTAAGTTTGTGCTGATATCCTGAAGTATTAATAAGTGATGTAACAGAAGAACGGATTGATTGTCGAGTCCCTGTAGGAGTACAAGTAAGCAACCAATCATCAGCAGCGGCCAAAGCAGCAGTGCTCTCTTCAATTCGTTTAAGATTAGCATCTAATGCCTGTTCAACACTAGGCCGGAAGAGTTTTAGAAGAACAGGACAAAGTGCTAAGCCACGTGCTTCCAGCAAAGAGCAATGACCCAAAGCTATTTGCACGCATTCTGCAGCAGCTCGTAAACCTCCAGCAGCAGCTGATGAAGCTAATGCATGCCTTTTAACAAGAACAGCAAATGTCTCCGTTTGGCTTGTAGCCCACATCACAAGCTCAGAAGCATAAGCTGGTTCTTTACCAAAGATTGTCAATGAATCACTAGCAGCTTGAGCAATAGCAGAGAAAACTATCTGTGATAGAGCAGCAGTATATGCTCCTCCATATGATGTACTTGATGGGCGCAGGCTTTGCATGTTATACTGATATCTTTGGTAATGTGCATTGAGAAGTAAAGTATGAGCACGAGGGCCATCACCAAGCTTCTTAAGAGCTGATATAGCTGCACGAAGTTCACTGCCACGGGTAGAAGGTTGGCAAGCAGCTTCAGCAAGTTGATCGCCCAACTTTTTCCTGCGCTCCATGATAGATTTCTGTAAGGATGTAAGCACATCAGGATTCAAAAGGTTTTTCTCTTTTGCGTCAGAGACTAGATGTTCTCCTTCATCAAGGGCTTCAAGAGCTTCATCCACTCTTCTCTCAGCTAACAAAACATCCAGGAGATCAGGAAATTCCACGGACCACTTTTCAAGTTCAGAAGATTCTCTATCTTCAGTAATCAATGATCCATCTACCTCAATGCTCCCAGAAGGTTTAACAGATAGGGAATCAATTGGCACTCCCTCTGCCAAACTGTGAATTAATGTAGCCTGAGTAGATAGCAGGTTTCTGATTGACGAAAGCTCCCCTTCTAAATCTGAAATCTCCTTCGACGTACTGCAAACAAGAAGTAAAAAACAACTATAAATCCCAAACTCTAAGGTGATACCTAAGATTCTGCGCCAGAGTACATACGAGCCACAGACAGACAAAAATTGCAACTAAAATGTGATTAAGTCACCCAATTAACACACAAGGGCAAGTGACAAATGTACACCACAACCAATAAACAAGTGTGCCTCAATTTCAGTAGCCATTTCATTTTATAAACCAACCAGAACAAAATAATTGGAGAAAATATGTTGTTTACCGTATGAAAGCAGTGTAGTTAGCATAAACACTTTTACGCATTTCTTCAGCAGAAGCTTTCTTCAAATCCATAAGATAAGAGCACAATTGCCTTATTTCCTGCAAATAGGGAAATAATATAACTTTGTCTTGAACAGAGGGAAAACAAAATTGAAGAAGCCAAAGAAACCTTGTCGTTGAGAGAACACTTGGATTGAACAAAAGCGTCGGGGTCGAACTTATCGGACTTGAAAACATTGAGACCTTCCTCCACTTTGACTCCGTTTTCCTTGACTCCCGTTCCTCGAGACCGACTACTCGTTTTCGCAGCCGATGCCATTACAACATCCACAAGCTTGCGAGATTCACAGATCCAATTCCAAAGTTCAAGTTGACTAAAGGGTTTTCTAGCGTTGGTTTGTTTGTATTAAAGAAGAAGAAGAAGAAGAAAAAAGAGGAAAGAATCGAGAAGAGTTGGTGAGGAAGAGGAAGAAAGAGAGAGAAATTTGGGGGAAAGCCGAAAGCGTGGCGTGCGTTGTCTGTATGTGTTGTTTGGGCTGTTTTTACTGCTGCCTGTAAGAGAAGATAAAAGGTTTGGAACTCCGATTGACTCCCGACTCACTGTTGAAAAGTTAAAGAAAAAATTGTACATAATTATCTTTTTTTTTTATTTTTGATTAACTACCGATAAAATAAAACTAAATGGTATGAATAAAATTCAAACGTTAGCCTGGTAATATTTTTCTATAAAACATAATTTAAATATTAATAATGAGATTGCCTAATACAAAACCCACAATACACCGACCCGGGACATCAGGTTACGCTTAACTTGAAAGGAGAGGACATTGTGGAGCGTTTGGTCACCCGCCGATGGTTAGTTGCAACAGAAGCCTTTCTGTTTTTGCATTTTTTCTTCTCTTACTTATCCCAAAGACGTTCTGCTCTACTTACCCATCATTTCGAGCTATAGGTACTTTTCTGATACGAGTTGAAGCTTTGAATTACCATTGGAATTCAAATTGTACTGCTTCATCTTTTTTTAAGGATTCGTCAATGCTGTTATATTAAACATCAATTAAAGTTCACTTCACTGCTTCAATTCCAGTATAAAAGTTAATAGCTTCCGCGGATCTGTTTATCCGATGCAAGTCACCATACATTACTACCCGGTAAAGATTTTTGCCTGAAAATAAATAATGATACTTATAAAACCTCCAGTGCGACAGCTAAGCTGTATACCTACAATTTCCTTCCGTTTGTTGAGTAGGTCGGCAAAATGAGCCAGGGGAGAACAGTGGCATGGTTGATTTAATAGGCTATCTAAGTAGCCTATGGGTTTCCAGCTCCCAACTCATTTCAAACTTAGCATCCATAATTCCTTATGAAGTAGTTAAGAAAGGTGCTGCAATGCTGCAACAATCACCTTCAGAAATTTAAAACGTGCACTGAAGTTTTGTATCACTCGGTAAAGCAAACATAAGAACGAATTACATCATTAAGCTTCTGACTTTGATGAAAGTGCAGACAGTGAAAGAACTACCTCATTTACCTAAATTTGAAGCCACAATAGATATTCATGCGCATCAAAAGGAATGGTATTGACAACAAAGAGAAAAAAATATATGCAAACAATTATTTTCTATAGAAAGGACGGAAACTTATAAATTCGTCATTACAAAAGAAAAAAGCTAATACAGGCAGAACAAAAAGCAAATACGGATTTCATTAGCTCAAGGTGGGGACAATTAAAATGCAGAAAACAAAGTCATAATATGGAAACGCTGCTGACAAACGCTGTTTGTGCAAACCATAGTTCTAGTTCGAACTCAAGAGCTCGACAAACAGATAAGTTGCAAAGAAACTAAATACTACTGGATAGATTAAACTATAATATTGGAAAGTAGGAATTAGGCTTGAAAGGTCCTAGCCTATAAGGATTAGCATTTTCAAGCTTCTCACGAGAATTCCTCAGCAGGAACTCCCTTGTTTTGACATCTGTAAAGGGACTAAAACAAGACAGAATAGATCCCGAGTAAAACACAACAAAGTATAAATTGCAAGATTTCTAAATGTCTTCTCTCCTTTAGCTTGCTCATGTGGAGCACCCAATGCACAAGCTATTCCAAACAAGTGAAACATTTTTCTTCTTTGTGTAATACCTTAGGGATATTGGATAGAACTCCTCATTCAATATTACAAGTAATATAGTTGTGAAGATGGAACAAGTTCAAGTAATGAATGTACATAGACTTCTTCCTAGATTCCTTTAATAAGGTCAAATATGAAGCTTCAAGGTTTGAAAGGAGAAAGGAAGTATGGTGCCACACCAAAGTCACCTTTACCACTTTACAATTCATACTTCTTCCATTCTTACCATTCAATCAACCCAAGGCATGCACCAGAAAATGATGACGTTTACATGATTGGTAAATGGGTACAAAGAGTTCAATTCAGAGGAAGGAATTAATCCATAAACTTTAATACTTCACATGTTGACAAAACCAAGTCCTAATCGATTTTCAAGCATCAAAATTCCTAATCCCAGGAAACTCTTTCAAATTCATGGCAAGAAGAGTTGATGACTAGTGGATAACAGTTATTGGCAGCAATAAATGATCAATCATAATGGAAAACAAACCACTTGAAATAATTTGTCAAAGTGATGCCCTTAACCAGCTTAATACCTTCATGCATTATTACCAAAGACAACATAATTAACAAATGCTAGCTATAAGTGTATGCCAAGGTTTTTACCCCCATAAAAGCAACAAATCCATAGGGATGCATGGGCCATATTGTGAAGCAAGTATCAAATAGTGATGCAAGTAAATTCCTCTGATGATAATACCTGATAATTTAAGGGGCAACATCGTCAAAAAGAACTTTATAGAATCTTTTTCTTTCTTCAGGGTCAAAGAGGCCTCCTTGTTTATCATAACTATCCTCTCGGTCAGATGTATCAATGCTCCTATCCTTCCGTTTGGCCGACTGTACAGAAACAATGCCTTTCTTCCTCCTCTTTTCCTGATTAAGTAAGCAGTGTCTACGATTATATTCATGGAGCCCTTCCTGCATCAGTTCCCCAAATTTATCCTTGACAACAACTAGTGGATCCTTGTCAATCAATTCTGATCCACTATATCCTTCTCTAAGAAGAACAGTGTAAATTTGATACCTATTTGAGACATAGAATATACCAGGATATTTAAGTAACAACACATTCAATTTCTCTGGTAAATTGAATTCTCTACTAAAGTGACCTAGTTTCAAAATTGATGCCTTCTTCCACAATGTCAGTGACAGCAACTCGTGTACTAAACCTACTGTTCTTTTTTCCATTTCCTTTGACCCTTCCAACAAACCTCTTGCATCAGCATAAGGTGATATATAAGGAGTGGAATTAAATTCACAGAACCTTTCCCATGATTTAACCCAGCTTGAAGGCAACGAACACGTGAAACAAGGATTAGATCCCTGCTTCAGTGCTGTGGATTCAACAGTAGATACAGCCAGCTCTGGTTTCCATGACAATAGCTCAATCTCCATGGAACTTCTTCTTCCAATATGGTTAACAATTCTAAACATATCGGGATATTTAGGTAGGATTCTAATCATGTAATCATCTGGAAACCCAAAATTTCTCTTCAGCTCATTAAATTTTGTAACATTAAGCCTTTGATTGATGCTCATCATCAACAATTTTGTCAACTTTTCAACAAAAACAGGTTCCTGTATTTCTTTAACAGATTCCTCCTCCTCCACCAAAGACATCAACTTCTTTGTTAATCGAGTATAATACTCATCATCCTGGAGATAGATCTCAAAGCAACAAGGGTACTTCTTGAGCCAATTGATAGCTTTGCCCTGAAGATCAAGAGTCTTGAACTTTTTCTGGAGATATTTAACAGGTAGTGCCTGATTTGGAGATCGAAGTACAATATTCTTGATTTGATTATTAACTATCCATCTCCGGTTTCGTGACAGAGCATACTCAAGGTCAAGGTCCTTTTTCATGGACCAAAGAGAGAAGTTTCGAAGAACATAACGAAGTGATGATACAGAGTTCGTTCTACGACTGTAATGAGTTCCTATGTGGATAATGATGCTGTTAATCAACATTTAGTTCTCAATGTATATCAGACACTTTTACAAGTAAAACCTGCAAAATGACTTTTGCAAAAAAAAAAAAAGGAGGATGATAAGAAAATAAAGTATTGCATTGCACTTTCACAGTGCATGACAAGAGAATCGGCACTAAATGAATTATTAGAAACTCATAAACAAGATAAACTGTCAAACAACTCACACTCCAAAAGCAATGAAATTATGTGAAAAGAAAATGGAAATTCTCCTAATAAATTCATCAATTATTACCATTGACATGCCGATATAAAGCATAAGAACTAAACAGAAAAAAGGAGGCCCAAGATATATAAAGCAATTTAGCATATAACAATAGAAAATATGAGAACTAAGAAAAGGAAAAATATGCAAAAGAAGATTAACCCCTGTACCGAAATGCCCCCAGAAAGAAGAAGCAAAACCTTTTTCTTCCCATTGATTATTCCAATCTAATTCTTGATTCTTCAACAAAATTGCAAGTTAACGATTCAACACAAGTGGATTCACTTAGCCACTAATCCCCTAAAAGTAAGGCAGGCTCTACGAGGACCCTTTTCCTGCGTCGGTTACAAATCTGACTTTCTAACAAGTCAAAAAAAGGTAACAAACTTTAATAATGTAGGAGCAAAACAAAAGCTAGATTCTGGTAAATCATGAAAATCAGTGAAAAGTGAAGAAGGGAATTGAAGGGCTTACATTGGAGGCGATGATGAGCTGACAAAACTTTGCCATCTGCTTCAATTGGTAAAATACTTGATTTCTTCTCACTTCGATGGAGAATACCGATGAAGGCTGCTTAGGGAGGATCGCAGATTTGCTTATGGTTCAGCCACTAAACTCACATGGGGCATTTGGCAAAGTTTTAAATGCCAGACCAGACATCGAACTGATCAAGTAAAGAGTTCAAGCTGAACTTAACGAAGTAAGGAAGATAAGAGTTGAATTAGCTCACCCTGTCAAATTAGAAGACAAATAAGTAAAGTGAAATACCATCTCTGTTCTGTTTGGACCAATTCATCTCTTGTTGAATTGACCAAAAACGAAAAAGCAGAGACTAAATTTGAAGCAACTCATAAAGAACCATCAACGGAAAAACCACATTGAGAATACAGACATCGTCACTCTTATCTCACGCTCACTACGCTATGAAAGTCCACCCATTATATTCTAATTCAAATTCAGCAGGCAAATTGAGAACCAATATGATAAGAACGACCCGTTCCTAATTTTTCACTTATAAACCTGAAATATGAATGGTATGGCAGTAACATTTACTATTCTGTCTTCCCTTTCACTTCCAGTTATGCATTAATCACTTTCCCACTTGAGAAAGTAAATTTATGATGGAATCATGGAAGTTGAGAGCGTTAAGGCAAATCAAGTAAGAAATTACAACTCACATAAACAATGAGAATATTAGCACCCAATTCCTTTTCCATGTTTTTTTTTTTAATCGCTGCCCATGAACGTAAAAAAAATGAAACCAAAAAAGGTGTGTACTCACCAATTGATGACAACCAAAGACAGAGAGAAGTAGCAAAATAGGGGCCTTATAGCAGAAGATAGGGTAGAGAAACCGAGTCGTTTCTACTTTTTAAGGAACTAATAATACTTAAGCGGACGTTCAAGTATTAATTGGTCTGTTTTTTGTACTCATCGGTCTTACTTTTCAAAAATAAAGAAAAAGGGATGTCACTGACTATTGCACAATTGTGAAATCCTACTTTTTTTTTTCGGTATAAATGATCCGGTATCCTATGTTATATGAATAATTGACTAATCTAGATTCGAGTCAGGTTAGACCCTTGTAGGCGGCAAAGCTCTCTCTCACAAGTGTAGCTTCATTCTCAAGACTCAAAATCGAGATTTTGATTAAAGGAGGAAGAACCCATCCACTCCATCACAGCACTCGCGGGTTGTGAAGCCCTATGTTGATAGAACAAAAATAGTGTGGAGTTTTCTTTTTTTGTTTACAAGAGAGAAAAGAAAAAGCAGAAATTTACATTAAAGTCCTAGGGTATACTGTGCCGAGCGCATCCTAGTAAAGGAGCTCCTGGAGACCCAAAGGGGCGCTTGAAGGATAAGCAAGTCAGGGCGTAAGCGGCCGCTAGGCGAGCAAGAATGTCTCTACATTGATTCCCTTCCCGAAAAAAAGGCTGGAGTTGACACGATTACTCTCTCTGTAGCAGCTGCTGGATACCTGTCACTAAAAAGGAAATATCCGTTTGAAAAGTGGGTGGAGCAGAGAGAAGATTAATAACTTCTAATAGTATACTTCAAGCACCATCCAGTGAAATCCTAGATCCCAAATCAAAGTGAGGCTCAAAAATACCCCCCATAACTCTTGCTGATAACGCGGAACCCCCTTCGAAGTGGTGCTGAAACCCCCTTTTTCATTCCCCTTGCCAGTCACGAATAAGCCCCCAGCAACAATTGTCCGGATACTCGAGTGCACTGCTCCATCCGTATTAACCTTCACTCATCCGAAAGCAGGCTTGATCCACCCCACGAGAGACTCTACTGACTGGTGCGGGGTGGGATACACACGGACTTCTATAGCCCTTGCCCGGGCGAGTGGAGTTTTCTTTTGAAACAACGGGACATCTTAAAGTTGCTGCATTTATTCTAATACTATATTCATTAAATATATTCATCTTTTTATGAAGAAAATTAAATTTCCGAGTTCTGAAATTACAGAAATGAATAGATTTTTAAACTAAAATCTATTCATTTAGCTTAATAAATTATCTAACTCAACACTTTGAATGTTAATATTATTTTTAAAAATTTATAATAATAGCAAGCTCCTACAAGTTTAGTTCAGAATCATTTAATTTAATTTCTGAGTTCCTAAGCCTATCTTTTAATGGGAAAAACCGAACACGTTCAGCCTAGACTGTTTTTGTCCTAAACAATATTCATTTCTCTTTCTCTTCCTGTTCAAATATGTACATATATTTTCTGCGCCTTCCATTCTACACACTCGGTCCTCTCCTCTCACCGCTTCTCCTTTTTCCCATCATCAATGGCTTCAAATCTCTCTCTCTCTACTTCTACTTTACCAACACTGTCTCCTTCCTATCCGCCTTATACCGTTTCTAAATTCTTCCTTTTACCCTCCACTTTTCGATTCTTTAATCATGTTTGCGCCCCTCTCCGTTCCCGCACCAACCGCCGCCTCCGCCGCCTGCAACTTAATCCAGTTAGCGCCACGCTTTTTGCTGCTGAATCGGTGGACGGTGCTAGTTCAACGGAGAAGAAGCCTCTGCTTGAGGTCAAAGATTTGACCGCCGTCATTGCTGAGTCAAGACAGGAGATTCTTAAGGGTGTTAATTTAGTTGTTCATGAAGGAGAGGTTCGCAGTTCGATGCTCATAAACCTTTTTAGCTTCATTCTGCTTGTTCTGACTTAAAGAGTAATTCGTTATTTATTTTTTTTAGGTTCATGCTATTATGGGAAAAAACGGTTCTGGGAAAAGCACATTGTCGAAGGTGTGTATTACTGAAAACGGTGTTTTGGATGATGCTATCAACTCAATGATCATAGATAATTTGGATATGAATTTGTCTTATTGATGGGGAGGGTGATTTTGGGCGTGCACATTTTTAGGTTCTTGTTGGGCACCCAGATTATGAGGTGACTGGAGGGAGCGTGGTGTTTAAAGGAGAGAACTTGCTCGAGATGGAGCCAGAGGAAAGGTCTCTTGCTGGGCTTTTCATGAGCTTCCAGACCCCAGTAGAAATCCCAGGTGTTAACAATATTGACTTCCTTAACATGGCTTACAATGCTCGAAAAAGAAAGCTTGGTCTACCAGAACTTGGACCAATTGAGGTACATTAGAAACTCAATTAAAAATGGTATTTTTGTTGTTTCAAACGTCAGGCTGTAGTTTTTGAGGCACATATTTCTTTACTTCATGCCCATCTTGAGCGACACTCATGACTTGCAAGTATCCTCAGTTGACGTTTAAGAGACAAACAATCATTTAAGTAGACTATTTCCATATCCAACTTCAATCCCTTTTTCAATATTTAATGGGAAATCACTTCTAAGTTCTGTGACGAAGAGTTCTAATCTGGAAATTTTGCTCATGTACTTTGAAAGGTAGAATTTTTAGTAACATGTATAATATGTATGGATATATCGAGCTATATAGGCAAGAACTGTTCTATATTTGGTTTTTTTCTGGCCTTTTCATCGACTTATGGCAAAGCAATTTTTGCATTGCGCTATTGGTTTGAGCTGCTGAGATTTTTTTTTTCTTTTCCCTATTTCAGTTTTATGCATACCTGTTTCCTAAACTTGAGCTGATAAACATGAAGAGTGATTTTCTCAATAGAAATGTTAATGAAGGATTTAGCGGTGGTGAAAGGAAGCGCAATGAGATCCTGCAACTCGCGGTACTATTTTACAGTCATGTTTTTCTTTTATTGGTGTTTTACAGTTATGTTTGAGAGTATATATGTGTGGCTGGCTGGATGTGTGCATGCTCTTATCAACAAGTGGTGTCTTTCATGTTTGTATGTTAGAAAGATAGAGAGATATTCTTCTCTAGTACATCGGACTAGAAAATATGTGGTGAAAAGCTGTTGTAGTAAGTGCCCTTTTAACAGTAGTTGACATTGAATGTTAGAGCTTATACGACAGTTTATTTGCTTTCTATGTGTTACATTGAAGTGCTAACTTGGACTATCTTTAATTGAGTGATATCTGTATTGGTTTAAGGCCTGTGTAGAACATTGCAAAGAGAATGGATAAACTGTTGTATTTGTAAAAGTTATTCCCTATTGTCCTAGTTTGTTATCATTTGTTCCCGGTACCTTTATTTTCACAAGCACTATTGATAGTGACATGGAGTTGAAAATACAACTGGTATTGCTACTTTTATCTTCGCAAGCACTTAGACTGATGTTCATTGCAGATAGTTCTAAAAAGAATATCTGTATAAGTAGCATGCTTATTAGATGTTTTATAAATAGCATATTTGTCAGAAAAACATTTTCTTTTGGTTATCTGAGTGTACAAGTTTTTTTTCCTTTTCTGGTCATCCTTGTATCAGATTAAAGAGAAAACAATTGCCTATATATCAATGGATTTTATTTTTGTAGGAAGTCCCTGCAATTTTTTGTTTTTGTTATGGCAGCTAAACCCATCTTCCATATTATAATCTGATCCTCTGTCTTGCAGGTCTTGGGTGCTGACATGGCTATTTTAGATGAAATTGATTCTGGTTTAGATATCGATGCACTCAAAGATGTAGCCAAAGCAGTGAATGGGCTCTTGACGCCAAATAATTCTGTTCTGATGATTACTCATTATCTAAGACTTCTTGAATTCATCAAGCCCACATCTCTTCACATAATGGTAAGTGTCAGGGTAATTATAATTCTATCTTACAAGGTTTACATATCATGGAAATAATCCACATTTTCAAGCTATTTATTGGTTTTATTTTATCAAGTCCTAGTGTTGGCCATGTTTGTTGCGATCAATAGCTAGTACTATTCTAGGTCTGAGAGCAAGCTTCTATGCACATAGGACCTTGAATCATTTGGTAATTTCGATCCATCCATAACTTTGTTCCTTAGCTTCTCATGGTATTAAGAATTGCTTGAGAAAGGTGATACCATCTTGAAAGAAGTTTTGAATTTCTCTAGTCCCTCTGGAAGTGTATAATTGTTTTGCATGTTCTATTATGGCGATTCCAGACTTGTTTTGGGAATTATTAATGAATAACCTTCTAAAAACTGGAAGGTAGAGCAGACAATGATGACATGTTTCCTTAATTTTACATCTATTGTATCTAATAGGTCAGGTTTAATTATCCATATTCGTGGTCAGGATAGTTTCTTGCATTCCTGCTTGTAGCAAGTTTTATTTTTATGTAAAATCTGAGTTAGTCTATTACTCTGAGTTCTATCACGGCCTTATAGATGTTATCCAACTGTATTTATGGAAATAAATTTTAGGGTCTTTAGACCAGCCCTTTGGTTCTGATGTATCTCTGTTTCTTCTCTCTCTAATTTACAAAGATGTCTCTTTTTAAGTAATTACACTCTAAATTTAAATAATTAGTTTTGTTTAAGAATATCTGCTCCTGAATTTTATACATAAGGTCCGCATACATCATGTAACACTTGAATATTTACATCTGATCTGAAGTTGATGGGGTAAGGTTGTCCGGGCAGAGTGGAAAGTGAATTTTGAGATTATATTATCAAGTAATTGCCAACTTCTTTTTGAAACATCCATCATATTAGTTAGGAATGAGAAAGGGTAAAACTGAATTGCTCGTTGAACTTCTAGTGAAGGGAACTGATTATCCA
>JANTNU010000005.1:31054505-31066718 GCA_024752395.1 Erythroxylum havanense | reverse complement strand
TCAAATTCTTTATAGGTGCTTTTTAGAAGAACCGTTGAATTTGTTCTGCTGCAATTTCAAAATTTGAAGATTTTTTTTTTCAGTGGAGTTGAACATTAGGGTTTTTTTTAATTTTTTAAATTGATTGGATTTTGTCTTTTATATGATGTGTTGTTATTTGTTCTTTTTAAAACGAGCACTGTTTGGTCTGCACAATTTTTGTTTTAGTTGGAGAACTTTTTATAGTTTTGCTTATCTATTGCTGCATGGACAATGTTTCTTATACCCTTTATTTATGTCAATTTCCAGGATGCTAGGAAAGGAGTCCTGTTTATAGACTTCCCTCCTGTTCTTCAACTTCAGTTAAAACGTTTCGAGTATGACCTTATGCGTGACACAATGGTGAAGGTTAGTAATTAAACCCTGGCTTTGTTATGTCTGAAAGTATTTATATTTCACATGATGACTGTATGGGTCTTTTTATCTTATTTTGATTTGATTCCTTTTACTGCTGCTGGAATGTTTTATGTCCTGCCAGTTCAACTTCTCTAGAAAAGGAAGCTACTTATATTTCTTTATCATTCCTCTTTATGTTTCCGCTATTCAGCTAAGTTCACTTTCGTTTCTACAATTCCACCTTCATAATTAGATGTTCGTAATTAGCTTTGAGATGCAACTGCTATATTCTCTTTTAAAGAGTTCTTTTTTCATTTTTGTGAGAATTTATGACTTTTGTTGCTCTCCGAGCTAATGTTTCTCAAGTAATTTCCGCAAATCTGTGAACCCAATTGTAACAACTCATGAACTTAGTATTGTATGTTGGGTCTTTATTTTTGGTTTAGGGTCTTAACTATTATGTTGATTTCCTCCTACAGATAAATGACCGCTATGAGTTCCCTTTACAACTTGATCTTGACAGAGAGAATGGAAAGTATTTATCACCTGATGCTGACAGAAGTGTTCGTAACCTGTATACTCTTCACAGGTACTGGCTGAAATTTCCTCTGGCTTGTTGAAGATGATTGAAACCTTTACCATGCCTGAGGATTTCTGTTCTTGTGAATTTCTTTGCGTTTGGATGATAGAATTGGACTTTACTGTGCTTGTTGATTACCGTTTTTGGGTTCATGATAAAGAGTCCCAACTATCATGCGATACTTATTGATGATCTTAATACCCTTATGGAAGCAATGAAAGCATCTTTCAGGAATAAGGTATCTCATACGGGAGAGAATCTGATGCATAAGCTTGCTATGTTCGTTAAAGTTTAATATACTTATGGTACTTATGATATTGGCGCTCTTTCTTATGACTGCAAATTTCTTGGAAAGGCAAATGATAGAACTTGATGCAAACCTATGTGTATTTGATGAAAATAGAAGTTAGTCCTAAGATGTGTGAAGGCACTTCATGATATGCAGCCTATAAAATGGAAGTTGGTAAGTTGAGAATTAGATATACCAAGACTTGTAGGAGTGAACTAATACTGCTGAAGCTTGCATCTTGGGCAAATACAACTTGTGTCATAGTCTTGTGCAACACAATATTGAGTAAAAGATTAGCCATTCCTATAATCTACTGCTTTGTGATCCATGCTTTAAATTAGTCTTAAAATAATAAAACTTGCTTTATAGTCTCGTGCAACACAATATTGAGTGAAAGATTAGCCATTCCTATAATCTATTGCTTTGTGATCCAGGCTTTAAATTAGTCTTAAAACAAACTTTTCCCGCGTAGTTTGAGAAGCTTGACATTACACTATGGTGAATCATTGCTTGTCTATGCTTTCATCTCTTAATATAACTTGTTATCTCTTGTAACTTATTGATCCAACTCTCTTGAACAAAAAGATTCTGAAATGATAAATGCATGTATTTGTTGGTTTTGCATGTGGGTAATCTTTGGACGATTTTGCCAATGTTTGTTGGTGCTTTTGAACTCGAATCCTGGCATGAATTTGGTTCTAGAGGTCCATTTGGTATTTGATAATTAGCAGCCTAAACCTAAGTTCATTTTTCAGTATCTTTTGCTGTGATCTATAACATGTGAATACAATGTTCTAATTCAAATTAGTTTTGTTACTACTGGTTAGTAATTTGCTTAGCATTATTTTAATTACATTCATTACTGACTAGTAAGTCGTTGAGTAATTTTTGTCAGTCTTTTGCTTGTGCTTTGTGTCTCTCTGTCTTGTTTTATTTAGCTGAATTGTGACAACTCTATTTTCCATTTGAAAGATACTAGTTGCCGCGGAATTTAGTTTCGGTAGTTGAACTCATGAATTTGGCTATCTAAGGAGCCTGTGTTTTATGTGCACAGTGTTTTGGTCCATAGTGGCGGCGTGCATGGTGGACACTACTATGCTTACATCAGGCCAACTCTTTCAGATCAATGGTATGTTTTGTGCTTCACTAAGTTATAGCTGGTTTGAGAAGTATCGCTTTCATTCCATTCAGTGTTTATAATGAGGATATAAACAGCTGTAGCTTATTGTACATCACATGGTAGCTTGTGGTTCTTGTTTGCATATATCTTCGTGTTTCATCTGCATTTTATTAGACAGTCTGCTTGAACTCTCAATTCTTACTACAAAATTCCAAAATGTTTAACTTGCTGTTTCTGTGTCAATTCACATTTTAGGCTTTCTGTCAACCATGAAAACATTTCTATTTCCATAAGTTTTATACTCGTAAGGATTTGTGGAATGTAGGTTTAAATTTGAAGATGAGCGGGTAACAAAAGAGGATCTTAAACGGGCTTTAGAGGAGCAGTATGGTGGTGAGGAAGAGGTAACATATTATAGTTTAGGGTATTCCATGTTTTATAATTAGCATAGACTAATTCTTCCTGCTTTCGTTCAACAGTTGCCACAGACAAATCCAGGCTTCAATAACTCGCCTTTTAAGTTTACAAAGTATTCAAATGCTTATATGCTGGTGTACATTCGTGAAAGCGACAAGGAAAAGATAGTCTGTAATGTGGATGAGAAAGACATTGCAGAGCACCTAAGGGTGAGATGCTAGCTATGAACTTTGTCTACTTGTTGTTTTTGTGTTCTTTGATGCGCACATAAATTGAACTGTACTTCAAATTTCTTACCGCAGATAAGATTGAAGAAAGAACAAGAGGAGAAGGAGCTTAAGCGAAAGGAAAAAGCTGAAGCTCACTTGTATACTTTGATAAAGGTTAATACTTTGTGATTTCCTGTAACTTCTTGTTTTACCTTCATCTTTTCTGGTTTACAATGGCTGTATAGACTCACTGTCAAGGCGTACATGCGAACACACTATTGTTTATTGTTATAAATATTTGGAAGTCACCAATTCAGTTGTTCTTTGTGTTTTTAGGTTGCACGTACGGAGGATCTACTTGAACAGATTGGGAAGGATATATACTTTGATCTTGTAGATCATGATAAAGTTCGTAGTTTCCGTAGACAGAAACAGTTGCCTTTTAACCTTTTTAAGGTGCTTCTCAATTTCTTTCTAGTTCTTAGATTTGCATTCTCATTAATACTTGATTTCAGATCCAATATTGGGAGCTTTGTGCTGAATTTACGACCTAAATAATATGATGGTTTTGCTTTTTTTTTTCCCAAGCCTAATTGGGAAGGCTAGTTATTGAACTTATCACATTTTCAATTTATTTGAAGATTTCATTCAGTGGGATGGTAATTTTGTAGTCTGATGCATTTGGATATATGCATGAGTATTACCTAGCAGTCATGCCTCCATACCATACACAACAGAATGTTTAATCACATTCCTAAACATGCTGAAGGCACCATAATTTGGTGCAAGGTCAATTATTACAAACAAAAATTGCCAGTTCAGTCTGGATGGCAGTTGCCGAGATTAAAAATTTGAACGAATCAGGAGTGATTTGTGGGACATTCCTTCTGTGCGGTAGTTTGACGGGATAGGAATTCTAGTATTGGCCCTGTCATTTGTGGTTGTTTTGTCATTTGATTCTTTTATTTAGAATTCTAGTATTGGCCTTGTCATTTGTGGTTGTTTTGTCAGTTGATTCTTTTATTTAGACTTATGCCAGAAGGGCATTGCTGAAGGATTGTTATTAAAGCCTAATCTCCAAAATGTATGTAAGACACTCCTGAAGGGAGTGGGCTTGCAGGAGCTTGCACTATTGCATTGGGAAAATGAACACTCTTCTATGCATTCTATATCAGAAAATTTCTGCTATTATTAGTTCAAGTATAGAAACTTGTTGCTACCAGGTAGGCCTTCATCTATCTAAAGTAATTAGGGACTAGTTGGTATTTCCTACAGGTCAGATTGTTTTATTAGGAGACTATATTTTTATGGTTTCTAGCTTTGGAAAACTAGATTTCTGTCCAGATCATTCTGATCTTCCTAGCAGATACTTTACAGGGTGGCTTTTGATTTATTTTGTGATTAATACCAATTGTTTCATTGGTGATCTTGTACGTCATCATTCCTAAGCCTCCATTCGGTTTACATTATATACCTATAGGTCTCATGCATTTTCTTTAGGTATATATAACTTTTCTGATGTAATGATTTACACAGGAAGATATTGCTAAAGAGTTTGGTATACCAGTACAATTTCAACGCTTCTGGCTGTGGGCCAAGCGCCAAAACCACACGTACCGTCCAAATCGACCACTGACTCCTCAGGAAGAAGCACAGTCTGTGAGTAATAACGACTTTGTGTTTATTTTTGTTGACTATTGTATACTTGTAAATACCATTGTATTGCGAACCCATGCGGCCTGATTTGTTCAGCAAACGGATGTCGCACGATTGGTTCCTATTTCCTCTTTTCCAGTTTAAATTTGGATTACAATAAAGGAATTAATTGTTCAAATTTACGTCATCTCCTTTGGTACTGAATATGTGAGTAGATGAGTGTTCAAATAAGAAGATTCCACTCTTGATGTCAGACAATTTGACATTCCGGTTCTCTGAGGGAAGCTTATTAGCCATCAGGGCAAGCCTAATCCTTGAACTTTGGTCAATTTTAAATGAGCTAAAGATTCTAGAAGTAATTTTAACAGAGTTGGCTATTTGTTGCATCTCTAATGCTTTTGTTGAACTTGACTTTTAGCTCATGGCTTAAAGGTAATTGTTTCCCAGAGTAATATTATGAGCATATTTATGGAAGTTGGAGAACTAGATTAGTTTCTGATATCCTTTTGATGTGAAAACTAAGTTTTGGCCTTATACTTTTAAACAGTTTGGCTAGCACAATTAGTAAAATGCACACACAATGGTATGCATACCAACACACAGATGAATTTCTTCAACGCATAAGCTTTCTGACTGCTGGAAAATAATGCAATCTATTCCAACTCTTGACCGATATATGTTGCAATCTGGTGGCTTAACATCCTTTGGTGTGATTTGTTCTATTCTGATAGCAATAAAATACTTAGTGTGAAGTTGACTACATAATCTATGCTGCAATTTGAATTATTTGCTAGACATTAGATCATTACATGATGCTTTTGGTCCTTCATTTTCTTGTATTTATTGTGATATCTCTATATATGAGTTTGTGCAAATGTTTGGGCTGTTTGAATGCTGTGGGATTGTGATACAGTTTGCTATTTACAAAGATCTCAACGTCAAAATGGAGCCTGTTTTTTTGATTTTAAAAGCTCAATGAATTGTAGGTTGGACAATTAAGAGAGGTTTCCAACAAGGCAAATAATGCTGAGCTCAAGTTGTTTTTGGAAGTAGAGCTTGGACCGGTAGCTTTATTTGCCCTTATCCATCATTTTCTCATCCATTCGATTTATAGGAAAATATTTGATCTTATATTGTACAGCCTTTTGAGTACTGCTGATTCTTCCGGTAATTCAGGATTTTCGGCCGGTTCCTCCACCTGAAAAGAATAAGGAGGATATTCTACTTTTCTTTAAATTTTATGATCCTTTCAAAGAGGAGCTCAGGTAATCATCACTTCAGCTTGCCTTCCTGTCTCTAGGAACTGTTTGAGTACGGCTTACACTGTAAAATGACAGGTATGTTGGGAGGTTATTTGTCAAGGGAACTGGTAAACCATCAGAGATTTTGGCAAAGCTAAATGAAATGGCTGGCTTTTCACCTGATCAAGAAATTGATCTTTATGAGGTTAGTTATGCATATTCATTTTAAGTAACAAGAAATTTATATTTTCATTTCCCAATTACGGTGTCAGTTATATATTATTGTAGTGATTACTATGTTTTTTTCTATCAGGAAATAAAGTTTGAACCTAACGTCATGTGTGAACATGTTGACAAGAGACTCACATTTCGTGCAAGTCAGGTATATAAAATCTATTTCTAGTTTCATTTTCCTGTAATCTCTAGTTGACAAATAAGATTCTTCATTTTCTTATCTATGCTTTTATTTTCATTGGTTATGCAGCTTGAAGATGGAGATATTATTTGCTTTCAAAAGCCTCTTCTCCCTGGAAGTGAAGTACATTGCCGGTTCCCTAATGTGCCTTCATTTCTGGATTATGTGCATAATCGTCAGGTATGAAAATGATTTTTTGTGAACGTACATGACCATTCAATTCTTAAAATTTGATATTGCTACATACTTTTCTCCAGAAATTTATTTTTCTGGAGTAGAGCCTAGTTGCTGTGGGTCATGCATAATTTAACTAGTGGCTAGGGTATACTATACATTCTTATTCTTGCCCCATCACAAATTCAGATCAGCTAATTGTTTGCAAATACTGGCGTAGTATAATTCTTACCAACCATCCTAAAATAGAAGGTCGCTAATACTAAATTTATTAATGGATCCTTGAGGATTCTTGGTGCAACCAGATCTCCATGCGATTGTCACATAAATGAGTATTTTTCAAGTTGAATGTCTTTCTCCAAATGTGCTAGTAACATGTTTGCATCCTGTGATTGATCACATAAAGGAGGATTTATAAGGTGAAAGTCTTTCTGTTTGTTAAGAAGGTAACTTGTTTTGTATTTGCATTTTCATATAGTCTTGTCATGTGACTTAAAGTTCTGATGGATTATCTTTTGTTGTCGATATTGATCTAATTTCATGGACATTTAGGTGGTTCGCTTTCGATCCTTGGAGAAACCAAAAGAAGATGAATTTTGTCTTGAGCTGTAAGTGGTTCAGTAAATACTTAAGAAGATAGTAACTAATTAAGGATATTGAGTATAATGTAGTTCATTCTTCCCTTATTTATCTTCAGGTCAAAGCTTAACAATTATGATGATGTAGTGGAAACAGTAGCTCATCACCTTGGCTTGGATGATCCATCTAAAATTCGGCTAACATCCCATAACTGTTATTCCCAGCAACCTAAGCCCCAGGCCATTAAGTATCGGGGAGTGGAGCATTTGTCAGATATGCTTGTTCACTATAACCAGGTAAATTATAGAAATTTAATCTGTACTATATTTTTTTCTCTTTTTGCATTTGGGTTCTAGTTGACTGAACATTTTATTTTTCTGTTTTTGGTAGACATCTGATGTCCTCTATTATGAAGTATTGGACATCCCCCTGCCAGAACTGCAAGGCCTGAAAACATTGAAAGTTGCATTTCATCATGCTACAAAGGATGAGGTTAGTGGAGGTTATGAAAATCCTGATGCAAGGAACTTTTCAAGTTATGGCTCATTAAATGTTTATGATGTTCTCAGATTGTCATTCATACCATTAGATTGCCAAAGCAGAGCACTGTTGGTGATGTTATTAATGATCTTAAGACAAAGGTAATAGTAGTTTGATTTTTTCTTCAGGCCTTTTTTTTTCCCCTCAAAAGATTCCTAAATTGCAGAATCTTTGCACCACATAACACAAATAAAAGAAAAATTGTAAAAAGAGACGGAAAACGGTCATTATGCATTATTAATTTTGTTATTATTTTTATAACAGGAGGAGTTATCTCATCCCAATGCTGAACTTCGTTTGCTTGAAGTTTTCTATCACAAGATCTACAAGGTAACGACTACCTTATTCTGTTTTCATTGAAGTAACCCCTCCTGAAAAAAACATTCATCAACTTCACCTAGGGATTTTCGTTTCAGTTTTTGCTATGATAAGGCCAATGCAAGGTTTAGATCATATGACCTTCAGGATACCATCTTTGTTTAACTAAAACATAGCAAATGTTCGTATAGATATCAAATAAAATCAATGATTAAAAAGCTGTAAGCTAAATCCTTTTAGTCTTTTCATTCTTATTGTCAAACTTCATTTCTTTTTCCTGAGCAATGTGGATCCTTATTTCACTCCTTTTTGTTTCTGTGCCCCAATTTGATGTTTCTTTTATAATTTTCTCCTTCATAGCTTGAAAACTAAAATATCTAGCCTCATTAGGAAGTGAAGTTCTGCAGAGGTATCTAATTTTAGATTCACATGAAATTTTGCATGCAAAATGTAAAACACTTGAAAAAAAGTTCTTCCCCAAATTTATCATTCTCAGATACATGGAAACTAAGTTAGCTCCAGTTTACTGGTATTGCCTATGAGCACTTTGAAGGTAGTGAACACCGATGTCATTTGTTATTGGGTTCTAACATCTGGGCAACATTTTGTATCTTCTCCGTAAATTTGTTGTCTTTATATATGTACAGCTTGGAATTTTATTATTTTGGGATGATTCATAATGTTGGATATGCTGGCCCGAACTCATATCTTGTGTCTTTTTGAGCCTAGGGTGTTAAGGTGGATCTTATAATTGTATAGTAACTTACAACATCACTAAACAGATTTAAGTTACATGTGATCCTTGATTGAGCTAAATGTGGTTATAATAGGAACTCTTCTCTAAATATTTGCCTTTGTCGTGATACAATTGTATTAAAATGACGATTGATTTAAGTTCTGATGGCATGAAACAGAGAGAATGAAAGGCATTGGTGTTACATTATTATACTCACTTAGCAGTTCTATGTTATGCTGATAAATTTTCTAATAAGCAGTTCTTTTTTCTGCGTACTTGTCTAGTGTATTTTTGGAGGTAACATAGCTTTTGATGCTTCATTATTTTTCAAATTTTGTGTTTGTATTCCAGATCTTCCCACATAATGAAAAAATTGAGAATATCAATGATCAGTACTGGACATTACGAGCAGAGGAGGTGAGGGTCTTTCTGTGCATTTGTAGCTAGACAGTTTCTGGGTCATTATTATTCCATTAATTTGACTTCTACATATTTGCAAATGCTTTGGTGTCTGAATCTGTGGATAGTTGGATACTGACACTTACAATGTATGTTTTTCTCAATGATGCCACAATTCTTTTACATGCATTAATGGTGCTGGGTACTTGATAGTGTCCTTACAAATATGTCCTTGTAAGCTCCTCTATGATCTTAGATCAACTCCCAGCTTGGTGTTCTTTCTGAGCGCTATGTTGGACATGCGTTAATGCACCTTTTTTGCTAAATTGTTTGCATGAATGTCCCTTTTTATTATGGTTTATGCAATTGATATTTTGCAGGTTAATTTGGCATTCCATATTAAATTGAATGAGGATTTTTTTTTCCGATATGTTTGGTTGATGAGAACTATTGAATGATGTGACTGGAAATGTTGCTGAATTTGTCTCTTGGGTTTCAAAGTAGACAGAAAATGTCGTTGATTAAGGGGGAGAGGTTTTTGAAATTTAGTTCATGTTTCTAGTTTTATCTTGTGAAGTTCTCCAGCTTTATCTTTTTATCTCTGTTTGAGTAAGTGTAGTGTGAAATACAATGCTCCATGTTAACGGGTTAAGGTTTGTTTCTTGTGATGAATTTATCAAACAATTTGCCTTTTATGTCCAATTCATGAATTCTTACAGTTATGCTTTTTCTCTCAGGTTCCGGAAGAGGAGAAAAATCTTGGCCCTCATGATCGTTTGATACATGTTTATCATTTTATGAAAGACACAACTCAAAACCAGGTGGTGATATATTGCTTTTTGTTTAATTGTTTTGTTTCTATTTGCCATTTGATGACATTTTCTTTGATGCTGCCTGGTTTCAGTCATTTGACTGAAATATTCATGCTTTTTGTAGTAAATTGCTTAATTTTCTCACTCAGCAGGTTCAGAACTTTGGTGAACCGTTTTTCCTGGTCATTCATGAGGGTGAGACCTTAGCTGAAGTTAAAGCTCGTGTACAGAAAAAATTGCAGGTTCCTGATGAGGAGTTCTCAAAGGTATTTGTGTTAATATCTCTATAGAAAAGCATCCACACTTTTTATCATCTCTGTTTAATGTATAATTTGAAATATTCCAGTGGAAATTTGCTTTCCTCTCGTTGGGACGCCCTGAATATCTTCAAGACTCTGACGTGGTGTCCAGTCGATTTCAGGTGAATCAAGTCTCTTTCACCATGCATGCATGCATGAATACACGTAGCGTGTTTTTTTTTTCTGGTTATTACAAAACAAACTAGTGATTTCACTGAGATCACAAAATAGATAAATGGGAAATCAATTTTGTGAAAATCCAATTGATGACTTCAACTGGACTGACTAGATAAACTAATGGTATGTGGAGTTTCTACATGTGTGATGAAATAAGTTTACGTGGGATAATTTTTTTTTTTGTCCCCAGAGAGTACCTGATTTTTGCAAAATTTTACAAGATTAATTTTCTTTTCTATTTTAATTTGAGTAGTTATGTTTCCTTTTTTATTTTGATAAGAGTATCATGCGTCATAGTTTCTTTTCACTTTTTCCTTCAGTTATATCCGCCTTATCTTTACTGCATACCGTAAAATGTTGATAGGAGCTTTTTCTCTATGCTTATTACCCTACAAAAGAATAGTTTGGAGCAACTAAATGGGGTTATTTGAACTTTCTTGTGGTCCTTAAGAAATAGAAATCATAAGCATAAAGTAAGTCTTAAAACTTGTAATTCTTTAAGAATCAATACTAAAACTTCACATGTTGATTTTGAGTATTAAAATTCTTTATAAAGGATGCAAGTTTACTAAAAATGTTAGTCCTGCTATTATTTGTCAAAGATTTGTGTACCATATTATGCCATTACCATTTGCAATCTTTGTCACATCAAATTCGAAGTTTTAGTACTCGATTGTCAAAACATAAAGCTTTCAACTATGTTTTAACAAGTGTTACAATTTATATTTATTTGTCCAACATTTGCCGAGTAACAGCATTGTCTTTGCTGGAAATGTTTAATCTACGGATTCACCAGAAAGATGTTGTGGCTCTATTACTTTGTTACCTCATGTGGAAAGTTTTCTGACCTTGTCATATTTCACTCTGGTGCAGAGAAGGGATGTATATGGTGCCTGGGAGCAATATCTTGGTTTAGAACACTCTGATAATGCTCCTAAAAGGTCATACGCCACACACCAGGTATGATTAGAAATAACGAGAGAGTATTTTCCATACGATTGTTGAGTGGCTTCAGAATGGATGTATTAATGATGTATCGAAGACGAGCCTTGCGTTCAGATGCCTTTGAGTGGGGGATTTCATTGTTATCCTAATTTTGCAGAATCGTCACACATTTGAGAAGCCAGTGAAAATTTACAACTAGATGGAGGGGAACAAATTGGCCGAAAATCTCACCAGATTTGTTTTGTTGCATTAGCAGAACTTAAGTTGTATCCGGTGCGGAAGTGGGTATTTGTCGTCTTTGCACTGAAAGCATGCTGTTCTGTAGATTTGTAATTCTTTGATGTTAGGGCCGGGGCGGTTTGGATAGATCTGTCTTCCCTGAATAGTTTTGATATATGTAATGGGCTCATCATTTTGGTGAAGTAGTTGATGGCTGGCATTGAATCCTTAATTTCCATTTGTAGTTTGGTACATAAGATTTTGATGTGTGGCCATGTATAGAGGGTATAGGTGTGCCATTATTCTATACTCCAAATGTACGCTTTCGTGGATTTTCCTAGATGTAACAATCAGATCATAGAGAAGAGGCATCTGTATGATGTGTCAATCCAGGTGGACCTGGACCTAGTTGAAATGAAATATTAATTCGTCTCTCAAATCCAGCTTTCCCCCGCTCTTTTTGTATGATTATTTAGTTTGGTGTGATGAAAAAAGGAATGAACAAGGAAACTTTTTGTTACAAATCTGAAACAGTATTGTATCCTGAATCTATTTAGATCCATCTCTTCGAAGAAGGGGAGGCTATGACCAGATTTAAATTCTAATGAAAAAAGGAATGAACAGCGAAACCTTTTGTTGCAAATCTGAAATAGTATTGGATCCTGAATCTATTTAGAAAGAAGTGGAGGCTATGACCAGATTTTAAAAAAGTA
>JANTNU010000005.1:31023117-31036069 GCA_024752395.1 Erythroxylum havanense | reverse complement strand
AAGTCCATTCATGGTGTAAAGGATAAGATCTTCGGTGTTCATAGGTGCACCAATAAGAGCAAGTTGATCTACAATGTTCTTCATCTTAGTAAGATATTCTTCTATTTTCATACCGTTTTTACGAGTTTGATGAAGCTCTGTCTTGTAAACCATTATACGAGCTTTAGTCGAGGCACAAGAAAGTGTATGTGCTCCACTCCATAGGTCCTGAGTTGTTCGACAATGGAGGAGCTGAGCACCAATGTCTTGAGTCATAGTATTTCCTAACCATCCCACAAGCAAATGATTAATAGAGTACCAATCCTCAAAGTTGGGATTCACTTTGGTCCCTGCACCATCAGGGATGAGACAAGGTGGGACACGAGCCGTGCCATCAATATGAGATTCTAACTTGTTACCCTCAATCAGAGGCAGTACCATAGATTCCCAAATAGAGGAGCTAAATAGAGTATATGTTTTAAGAGCTGAGGAAGAGGGCCCAGTAGAATCAAAAGTTGTATACAAAATTGTCATGGTGAAGAAGAAGCTCTAATACCAAGATAGAAAAGCTACAATGGTGAATGAATATATTGAGACATGCATTCTCTGCTCAAGTTCTCTTATTATATATAGAGTAGAATGCAGTACATTAGTACAAAAGGATCATAACAGAAAATTATAATAGAAACTATGAGAGTAATACATGCCTGATGGAGAGAGAAAAGGATCCAGAATATTGTACGTGATAAAGAATATAATTATGTTATGTTCTAACAAGCAAAATGATCTTATCGAAAGATTTCAAGAGACCATTTATTCAAATTATTGAGAACAAAAAAAGAAAACAAAAGAAAATCAACATACTATTGTAAATACCACAAAAAGGATGACTGAGGAACATAGGTTCATTCTCTTCACCGGAGCCTCCTAGCCTCTCTTTCGAATTCAAGCAATGTGAGCACGTCTCCTTCCCTCACAGGACCCTTGACATTCCTCATGATGAAACAGTTCTGATCATCAAGAAACTTGATTCTCACTTGAGTCACTTGTCCCCTCGATCCAGCCCTACCTACCACTTTCACCACCAAATAATGCTTGATACTAGAATCCATTTCTCCTACCTATTAAATATTACCAACAAATTTTATCAAATCCCTACTATTAACGTATGAAGGCAAGCATATATCATCGACTTCCTAGACCCCAATATAGCAGTAAATAAGAGATTATAAAATTTCAAGTGTGAAAAATAGCTAGAAATTGAAAACCATATATATGTCCAAGTCATTCATAATAGCCAATGCTCAAAAGTTAAGAACAATGGATTGACTCTTTTCATTGATGCAATTGGTTTCTTAAATCAAAATTGCTCTTAACTAGGGAAGAATTGATTAAGTTAAAAATATTTTACCGAAAAGCCAAATGCAAGGGAGTCGTGGAACTGTGGACCTCTTATAAGCAACTTAAATCAACATCCTAGTTTTGCTAAGCAAAAGAAGCGGTAAAACTGGAAACCACCTATTTTGTGACTTTGTTAAGGATAATAGTAGTTCTTTTCACTGGTTATATCATATTTATAAAAATAAATAAACTTAGTAAGATATTTTTTTGAACAATTTATAGACGAACTTTCATCGAATACTTTCTCCACACTATAAAATTTTACTTTTTCAAAAAAAAAACTGACAGAATAGGACTTTGATTCATGTACATAATCTTGTTTTTTCATTGTCCATTTAGCATATTTAAATTATATAAGCTTAAAAATATTTTTGAACTTGAACAACAATTGAAAGGGATGGTGGTTGCACTAACCATCATAGTCAACAAAACTAAATAAACAAATAAATGCCAGATAAATATCTAAAATAATTATCACTGTCCTAGTCCGCTATACAGATAAGGTGAGATTTGGACTAACAATAAGGTATATGAACATGATGGATTCAATGCTTTTTTCTACCAAAAGTCTTATGGTTTGCTAAGAAATCAGGTCATCAAGATAAAACATGAATTGTTTTGTTTAAGGAAAATGTTTAATGAAATTAAAAAGATTTTTTTTCTTTTCCTTAAAATTCCCAGCCACTTATGATTCTAAGACTACATACTTATTACTTATTGCAACACTATCTATAAGGTCATTTCAAAGATCTTTGCTTCCAAATTAAAGATTATGTTGAAATGCATAGTTAATATCTCACAAGGTGCGTTATTCATAGTTGGAAAAAGCATCAAAGATAGTATTTTGATTGCTCTAAAGCTTTTTAAATCATATCATTCTAAGAAATAAATCACAAGAGGATCTATAAAGATCAATTTTCATAAAATTTTTTATTTTACAAGCTAGAATTTTATTGTGAATTCTTTTCAAGTTTTTGAATTTGGAAAATGTTCACATAATAGATCAATTAGTTTATCTTTACTCTAGTTTATATTATCATTATTAATGGCGAGCCTACATAGGTTTTTATGAGAACCAGATGTATAAATAAAAAGAGATCCTCTATTACCTTATATCTTCACTTTATACATTGAATAAATAAAAAGTGATTCTCTATTACCTTATATCTTTACTTTGTGCATTGAGGTTTTAGCTCGACTTATGTCCCACAATATTAGCTAAAGTATGCTTTTCAAATTTCACAATAAATACAAGACTTTGAAACTTTTTAACTTGTCTTTTGCAATGGCCTAATCTTGCTTTGTAGAGTTGACACTTGTTAATAGTATCCTCATGAAATCACTCAACCACTTCTCAAATCTTTTAGATCTCAAAGTCGATAATTCTAAGAACCAATTATACATTTTTACTAACTTCAGTGTTATAACATAGTATTTGTTCAATATTTTAAGCCTTAAACTTCAAAAGTCACCTTTCAAATACTTGGGTAGCCCTATCACTATATGTAGGTTCACTAGAAAAATCTTGGATCTATCCATTTGCTTTATGAATTCAACTATATCTATCCATTTGCTTTATGAATTCAACTATCTCCAACCATCTATTCTAGCTAAGCTAAAAATTAAAGTGATAATCACGAGCTGTGACTATATAGGCTTCTTAAAAATTATAAATTTAGTCCATGAATATAATCTTAAATTCAAGCAAAGAAAATCAACCATTTAGTTAAGACATAACTTGAAAAGATTTCCAAAAAGCTTTTACCTAGCTCTTTTCAAAATTCCTAATCTTTTTATCCCTTGAAGGAAATTGGTTTGGTTCAATAGGAATTTTCCTAAAGATTCTTTCATCCTCTAATTGGCTCTCAAAATTAAAAAAAAAAGGATTAAAATCATGGATAAGATTAATTGGAAGATGAATGGTAATGGTTTATATAAATTGCAAAAAATCATGCCTAAAAACTTAGATCATTTATGCTTCTAATGTACTTAAACAAACATCATTTAACATCAAATTTTGAACATTTTTACATTATTAGGAAAGATATAGTCTCAAGTGATAAGTTGGTCCTTAAGAGTCAATTACTAGAACAACAATGATGTAACTATCTTTAAACTTTGATTGAGCTATGATGTATATGACATTTGGAGGAAAAAAAACACAATCTTTCAATATGCGGAAAAGGATGCTCTAACTATTCTTAGCTCCATCCTCAATTACATTAGGGAGCTTATTGTCACTCAAAAAGCTTATTTAAGGTTAGATGATTAGCCCAAACTTAGCTAGAACTTGCCTTCAACCTCTTATAGATAATAGTACAAGTTTTTGGGGTTAGTTATCTTAATCAAGTGTGAAGCTATGAACTTCCTTTATGATGTCTCTTGTAATAATTTTAACCATTTAATTTTTTTTATATAGAGGCATTTTAGTCATTTTATTTCCCTCCTTTTATTTCAATGCTCCTTGCTAGGAAGTTTAAATCTAACTTAATTCATTTTCCAAAAAAAGTGCTCAAATGCCATTATGCAACTATGTGTTGTCTTTCCACTAAAATGTAAAATATTTACTCCTTACAACATTCTAGGTGACCTATCTTACATAGCTTTCTTACTAAAAGATTCCACCATCACCCAATTATACTTGAGTAAATTTTTTTAACCAAATTGTCGAAAAAAGGGTCTCATAAACCTCCCTAAATAAAAAAAATTCAACATTCTCTTCGGAAGAAGATTTTTTGAAACTATCCATCATATTTTGCCTTGTAATTCACTTTCAAAGTTCCTTAAGAAATTCTTTTTCACTCTGCAAAAAGATTAAAAAAACATGTTGGAGCAATAAGTAATACATGGGCACCCCCATCGATATTATTGCTACAAATTAGTTTATCCAAGCAACACCTATTTCCAAAAGAACTTCACTAGCTAATAACATTTTGTTTCCCACAAATGGATCAAATCATCTAAATCAATCCATTCGTCTTTAAGTCATTGAAGACTTTACTACAATCGACAGTTAGGACTACATATTTTTCAATATCTCTTATTCATCGAAACAAATGTGAACAATACTACTACAATTTTTTTCAATGTTTAATGGCCACAACTTCCTTTACATTCTAGTACGCATGACTATTTGTTAATTGGTCAATAAGTGCCACTTTTGGATGGTTTATTCACCGCCAATGTATTGAATTTAGGAAACTCACTATTATCTTCCTTTAAGAAAAACATTGCATTAATTTGGTCTTCTTTGGGCAATCACTTGTACAGGTTGGTACATTGCATATGAAACAAGTATCATTCTAAAGAACAAAATTTTAAGGAGCTTATCCATTTTTACCTTTCTCTAGTAGTTTAACATAATTTTCCCTATTTGACTTGCCATTAGAAAATTTTCTTTTTTTTTCTCTTAGTCCTAAGTCCATTGATCTATCAATCATTGTAATGGTGTTAAGCAGGACTTGGACACTTTACCTTTATAGCTTAATTTGTACCTAAGATTGAAATCCAAACAAAAAATTGATGAGCATATTTGCCTCTAACATGTTTTTTTATGTCTAGTATGAGTGAACTGAATGTCCTAAAATAATTACAAATTTTTTGTCAATTAACAAAATTTATAAGGTTTCTTTTACTATTCAAGAGCTTCAACAAGAAAAAATTGCTCTTTAAAGATAACCATCATTTATGTGATTATCCACCTAATCATATCATCATAACTTGGTATCACCAACTAAGTACATACTGATCAATACGAGGTTAGTGATTCTACAATTTTTACAATATGAAAATGTTATTGCATATCATTGAAAAAGGTTCTTAAGTGTCTTGACATATGGGACATCATCAAAATACATCAAATTTGAAATTTTTATCCAATTTGCACCATTATTTTTTAAAATATTTGTTAAAAGGAGTGCTAATGCGTCCTCCATCATCTCAACACACTTATTAACTTCCTTGGCATAATCATCTAGCCCTTTTAGATGTTATCTAATGCCTCATTTATCCTTTCCAATTGAATAGTCATAAAACATTCGACTTCTAAAATTATCCCATAAAATTTCTCTAACAAAGTTAAACTTTTTCTCACATATTCTATGTTTATTCCCACCATTTTTCATAAAAATTTATTTTGTTCCTTACTTTGATACCACTTTTCATATGGGTAAAATTGAGACTAGATATTGGCCCTTAATTCAATTATATTTGTAACTCTATTCTTAAACTAATTTCCTAATAAAATTTTATCAAACACTTTGTGTGTTTATAAAACAGTTGATGGACTTTAAAAAATAAAAATTGTTGAACAACTTATAGGTATCCTAATAAGTGCTAAATAGATTTCGTTTTTAGAATGACTTTGAAGCATTTTGCTTATATTTTGATAATTTCAATGGTTTGGAGCTCTATTTGGTTTCTATTTTGTTTTCATGCCTTATTTGAGCTTTGTAATAAAAATGGAACAAATTTGGGCTAATTTAAGTCAAAATGGAGTAGTATGTTATAAGTTAGAGTAATACAGAATTCATGCATAAGAAAATAGATCCATGTTACACAAGACTGACCTATGTCCATTGTGGAAGTTTAGAGGTGCTTGGAACACAAGTTTAATATAGGTTCACGTTGGATCTATGTTAGCAGTTATTTCTATGTAAAAGAAAGGTTTTCTAGAGCTATTGAGAACATGGGACCAACATAAATCTTAGTTAAATCTGTATTAGTTGAGACACTTTAAATGTTTTGTGAGAAAAGTCATCTTTTCGCATTAGATATAAACACATCATTAAATAGCTAAATTATAGAATCTTAAGATAAGAAAGGAACAAATTTGAAAGAAAAAGGGGTTTGCTATTAAGATTTAAGTCAAGAACATCAAGATTTTAAGATCCATAAAAATAATTTCTTTTATCTAATTTTTTTATTGATGTTGAGTTTCTTATTGACATGAACTAACTAAATTGGGGTGGACTTAGATGAGATGAACTAGAAATGTGTGTTTAGATTGATTCTTATGAATGAACTAGAAAAAGGATCATTTTTCTAGATGAGGTTATTAACAAGTTTAAATTTTTTAGTAAAAAAATCTGAAAAAATGGAATTTCCCAGTTGACAAGCAATAGCTAACTATATTAAAGATCTATATAATTCATATGAAACATTACATGTCAACTCAAAACTTGTAGTCATATGATCAAATATATAGGATAAAGGAAGAGCACCACTGCTAGTAACACCCACTAAAATTTTAGTATTATAGGTCATCACATTATAAAATGTCTAAAGCCACTTCTTAAGCTCATATTGAGAGCATAATCTTAATAGTTCTTTATACCTCTTACAAGCTTTGTAAAGTGATTGAATTCTCTCTAAAGAAAAAAGTTTTAATCTGATTCTAATATAAGAAGTTGTGCTTAGAGGTAAATACTTAGTAATAAATTTTTGGGACAATTGATTTAGACTATTAAATATGAGTGACTAAAATGATACAAATGAATAATTCTAAAATACCAAATTAAAATGGTGATCAAGTATAAAGCAATCTATGAATGAATTATATTCAAGTAAGATATTCTTTAGGACATTGCTATGTTTTGAATTTACTCTAATTCAATTAATAACTCTAGTTCCTTAAAATAGTATTAATTTTTAAGTTAAAATTATACAACTTTATTAAGCAACACAATCCCTATTATTACATCGAATTAACTAACATCTCTTTCCAATTAATATAACCTAAGAATGCATTAACCCAATTCGCAAATTCTTATGATATGTTACCCTAACCTAGGAGGATAGCTTATAATTGATTTCTTTTGCCACAAGCTAGTTTTTACAGAAGAAGTTGATATCCTTTCTAATCTTATAAATTGACCCTAAATTTTATGCCCCAAAATAAGACCTTATAGGCTTCACGTTGTTTTATCTCGTATTATGAAAATCTTAATTATATAATCACTGTCAATATAGGGATGAATACAGGGTTATGTTACCACTGTATTAGTAGACATGGACAGAACATGGAGGCATATTGGTTATGCCTAGAGGAACAGAATGGTAGCATGTTGGTGTTATGCTCCCTTGATTAAAAATCTCCTCGAGAAATATAATGGGTAAGGTGGAACATGACAAGTAACACGATGCTATATTACTATCATGTTCTGAGTCTTTCTTCATATATTTTAAATTTACTCCAAATTGACTCAATTCTTATCCAAATTCACTCATTTTCCTTAAATAAGCTAAATCTTATAAGAATACCCAAAACATAAGAATAATTCTCTAAAAAATCATACTAAAAGAGAAGTCTATTTAGCATATATGAAGTTGACTGATGCATCTTCAAGTAAGACTACTAGTAATAATTACCGATAGGAAAATCTAAGGCCAAATCCAAAAATTGGGTGTTATCCATAATCTTGATTAGGTGAGAACTAATAAATGATTATTTGATTACATTTACATACCCACATTTAGTGTGTTTTGCTTGTTATTTAAGTGTTTTATAGTATTTTTAGTACTTACTTTACTTCTAGTGTGTTTTAAGGTGATAATTACCTCTATAGACCAAAAGGTTTAGGTTAAATCGTGACATAAAATGGAAGAATTAAAGCAATATTAGAGATATATAGTGGTGTGTAGTGACTGTATAAGTCACTGTAAACAGGTGAAGCTTTGAAGATATAGTTTTTGCTCTTGTGAAGTTACATGCCCGTGTATTTTGACGTAGGCTTTTGCATCCATGTAAAGTCACCAATTGAGGTGTTTTTAAGATACATAGTTATCTAGTGACAATGTGTATCACAAAAAATATAGTTTTTTTTAACTATAGAAGGATATTATAAAGGCTACATCAAGAGGGAAGCAATTAGATTTGGGAGGAAGCAATTAGAGTCGTGAAAGAAACTTGGAAAGGAAGAGAAAAATAAAAAAAATATGTTGCACATCATAAGGAAGAAGGAAAGGAAGAGAAAAATAAAAAAAAAATATGTTGCACATCATAAGAAAGAAGATCAAAAAATGGAACATCAAGATCCACTACAACTTTCCAGATTTTCCACATCAAGGCTTAAAGCTAATTTCATTCTTTTGTTATTTTATTTCATTACCTTGTATGCTAAATCTGAATAGTTATGTTTTAAACATGAATATAGATTTCTAAATCTATTTTAGGGTTTATTCATGAATTGTTTTATATAACTTTTATGTTGTTGCATTCAATATATTATTGTTTTTTTGATATATGCTTATTTAACTATAATTGTAAACCTATATTTAACATGTTTTGTTTGTTATTTCACAATATGTAAGTCTCTATGAATGTGAAAATTCAAGATTTTAGGTGTTTTTGGAGCTATAAGGTTACCTACATAGCTATATAAGTGACTGTGTATAGCTCATAAGTTTTTACTATAAAAGGAAATGGGTAGAGGTAAACAAGGGAGAACGAAGTTTTTAATAGATTTTGGGTCACAAGACATGTAAAGAGGCCACAATTCTTATCAAAAGATGAGGAAAACATAAAGGATACGTCAAAATATCCATTAAATAATAACATCAAATCTAGTTTTGGAAGAAGATCCAATGGAATAAAAAGGGAGATTTAGAATTATGATATCTTCATTTTCTATTAGTTTTTCTACATATTTATCTTGGATTTTGTTTTCTATGAGTAGTAAATGTATTTGTTTACTGTCTAGATATGATGAACCTTAGTTTGTGATAATAATATGATTTGATCTTTTATCTAATGCAATTATATCGATTGATTTATTATGATTCAATTACGTGTTTTATTCTTATTCTAATATATTTGAAATATTAGTGCCTAATTTGATGTCATATGATTGAGATTGAGAAATTCTATTGTGTGAATAAATCTACCATAATTTAAATGCGTTGTATGCAAACCTAGAAATAGGCCAACATAAATCCTCTAGATTGGGGTTAAAATTGGTAGCAGAACTCACAAATCGTTGATGCAATCTTAGCAGTTTTAACTAGAAAGAGTTCTATTAATAAACTAATGGATTATTTATTAATAGTCTAGAGAAAAATATTAAAATAAGATAGGAATTTCTACAACATAATAATCAATAATATAATTTCATGATAAAAGGGTTAATATTTAATGATTCTTAGGGGAATTCCTTACTTAGATAATATTATTTGATATAAAATTTTCTAAATACTTTCCTCTATCTTGCGTTCAGTATTGTTTAATCTGAGTTTATTTGTTAGTTTAATTTTTAATTAAACTCCAAAATTTGATCCTTATGTTAGATAATAGAAAAAAGATAACTACTAATAATTACAGTCTTTGTAGGATCGACTTGTATTTGCCTATCATAGCTACAACTACATCGTGCACAACAATAAATTTAAATATTGAACTAATTTGTGTAAATCAAGTTTTGTGCACCATTTTTAGGAACTGTAATATTAGGAAAGCCTAGCCCTTATAAATCAAACCATTATCATTTGTATTTATTTTATTTTATTTTATCTTTTTGTGTTTTATTTTATTTTTTACTTATTTAATTATCTTTTGAGCTTTTCTACTTTGACTTTGAGCATAGGTTTATTGTTAGGATTTAATTTTCATTGCAATAGCCACAATTCACAACATAAGGATGGAGTGGATAATATTCATATGGGAGTTATAATATGCCATCACCTATGGCAATATCAAAATTTTTGAAAGAAAGGTTTACTGACATCTTTTCAAAAGCTCAATCAAATTCCATATTTTATTGTGACATTTAAAGGGGTAACCATTATAGTCAAGAATGTCAAAAACCAAATTATATGTGGGAGTAACCAAGCATGCAAAATTGGCCTCAGAGTGCACCATAGAAGAATACTTATAATTTAGAGTGGAGCAACCTTTATGCTTATAGATGGAATGATTATACTTCAACTGAATATTTACAACAACAACAGTAAGAAGAGCTACTGACATATAGAATAATGTAATGCGTTGCTAAGAGTGTAGTTAGACAAAGTGAATTCTAAGAGAGATTTTCTTCACTAGAATACATTGAGCATAATATAACAAATTATTTGAGCCAATTAACACCCTAAAGTGAAGAAGAGACAAAGGTCAGCTTTATGAATGACATTGCAATTTAAAAAGATGAGAAGGTGGTTACTACTTTGGAATATAACGACAAACAAATGATAGAGGAAGTAGAAGAAAAAGATGAAGAAAAGGAAGCCATTGTTTAAAAAGAGGAAGTAGAAAAGTGGCGAAAGAGAATTGAAGCAAAAAGAAGAGGAAGAAGTCTTTTTCAAGGAAAAGGAAGCAGAAGTGTGGACTAAGTTAGTTAGGGAGGAACAAGAGGAGGAGCTAATTAAGGGAGCTACTATTGAATGATTGGTAATTAGCTTGAGTACCGATGGTTCCCACTTTCTACAATACAAATTGTTTGTGTCAACTAAATTTTGTTAACAAATTTTCATTGAAAAGGGAATTAATGCAATTGATTGGATTTGCTAATTTAATACATAATATCCTTATGATCAACTTATAACGTGTGGCTTATTCCCAGGCTACAAAACCCTTATGTGTAGAAACGAGTGAAAGTAAGCCATTAATTATAGACCTAGGTTAATGGTAAATATAAAGGATACATCGAGTTAACAACATTAAACAAACATTGCATGGGAGGCAACCTATGAATTAGGATATATTTCATTTTGTTTCCATTTTTTTATATTAGCATAGGACTTTATTTCATATTATTTTATTTTCATGTTCTTTATTTTTTATTATTTTATTATTTTTTATCTTTTATTCATTTTTATTTATATCTTGCAGGGATGTTAGTATCTAGTATTGGATGGATCCCTTATCGAAATCAGAATAAGTAATTCTTATTGCTTAGGAAAGTAACCAACTCCACTTTCTCACTTTTATTTAAAAATGGTTATATTGTATACATTGAGGAAAGTGTATGGTTTTAAGTGTAGGAAGGGGATTATAATTTTTTAAGCTTATTACAATCTTTAATATTAAATTTTAATAACTAATATCTTGAATTAGTTGAAATTTTTCCATACATACTTTATCTCATTTTTGATATTGATTTGAATTAGTATATAAAAGGAAAATAGTTAGAAGAAAATAACTTTTATAAGTTATATTTTTAATAGTCATTGAGATAGTCATTTTGAATGAAAATTGCATATTATTTACACAAACAAAACCAAAAAGAATTTCATGAGTTTTTTAGCCTAGGAGTGAATACATTAAATTTTAAGCTCTTTTATTATTTCATGTATGTTATCATGCATAGTTGAATAATTCTAAAACTTGCTTTTATTATGCATATTGAGATCACATTTGTTAAATTAGAAGCATTAAAATGATAAAGACACTTAGATTCGACAATTGTTTAAGCCTATTTCTTTTATAATTACACTACCATATTTTGTCCCTTTATCTTATTTTTCTTGAAGCCTTTTTATTAATTTGAATCCTGAAGGTTATATACATTAATTGATTGTTTGAAACTTAATATTTTGAAAGGTCCAATATTTCTTTAATTTTTTTAAATGATGATGCTCAATTATATTGATTGAAAAAAGAAGTATGTTGCGAGCATAGGAAAAATGTATGGTACTAATGGATTTATAATTCAAGGACCTATATATTGTGAAGTAATAAGTTTCTTTGTAATTTTTTTTTCAAATTTATCACAGTTTTATCATCCCAATCACACCTTACCATATTAAGACCTTTGTTTCTAGTTTACATATAAGTGGTAGAGATATGATAATGTTGCAAGCTTATAGTTAAGAGTTCTACTATACGATGATTTTAGAGTTTGATACTTTTCACCATAGACACTTGAGTGCATCGAGTGAAACCTTGGTAAGGAAGTAAAAAATTTTTCTTTTGATTTCAAAAAATTATTGATTTGATTACTAATGATATTGACTTGTGAAGTTAGTTTTAGGATAACTTGAATCTAATTGTAATTGGATCAATATAATATGATGATTTAAAGTATGGATGGACAAGTTGATATTAATAAAGGATGGATGTTTTTAAAGTTGATATTTTAGATTATGATTTGCTTGAGGACAAGTAAAAGATTAAGTGTGAGGATATTTGATAGATACTTATTTGACTATAATTGTACACCATATTTAACATGTTTTCTTGTTATTTCATAGTTTTGTTTTTTATTTCATACTTAATTTTCTCCAAGTGCATTTATAGGTGATAATTGATTTCTTGTGTTGGGCCCCAAATCGTTTTTCTTGATGTTATTAAGTATGAATTATGTTAATTGTTGAGTTATTACATAGTTTGATTTAATTGGAAGTGGTAGTGGAAAATTAAGATTAATTTGATATTAGTATGGAATAAGTGGTTATGAAAGAGTAAAATTATATAAGGGCAAATTGGGCAAGGCACTTAAGTTGGTTAAATTAAGGCTTATCAAGGAGGGCATTTTAGTACATGTGCTATCTTTTAGAGTTTAAAGAGTTAGAATTAGAAAAGAAAGAAATAAAAAGAAGAAAGAAGGAGAAGGGAGTTTCGGTGGAGCTTGGGAGGAAGAAG
>JANTNU010000005.1:30993747-31010529 GCA_024752395.1 Erythroxylum havanense | reverse complement strand
GATTGAAACTCATTAAATGATTTACAAAGCTGAAGTGAGTGTAAATTGATATGAACTGTTGCTATACGTGGCTACGTGAATTGTGTGATCACATGAGATGCCATGTTATATGAATATCAAGAATAGATATATGATTTGAATGAATATTTGTGATATATGTGATGTGTATGTGTAATCCGGTGAAATCATCAATGATGGTTCACTCATTGAGTTGCAAAACTCATCAAAAATTACAATATGGCTTTTCAGGTTCTGAGGAATTATTCAACTAGGCTAAATGGCGTATAGCCACTGAGGTCTGATATGGATTAGGGGTTGGGATCAGTTTGCACCTGCACATGTCTTCATTGATTTTTATTTTTGAATTATGTTCAGAAAGAATTGTACAAAGTGTATGTAAACATTTTGGTAATGAAATGACTTTATGGCTTCAAGTGTTTTGTATCTGAAATGGGCCCAAATTTAAGGTTGAATACTAATTTTTGTAAAGATTGTAGCTTGGAAATGGAAATGTTTTTAAATGACATGGGCCCAATTTGATTAGTAATTTTCGCTTGCATGTACCTTGTTTGAAAGAAACAAAAGTTTTGTAATGAATTTTGACTGAATGATCGTTCTAGCATGCCACCCTTGCGGGGTACGTACTCAGAAATCACCATGGTTATCGAGTATGTGTCTTGCGAGAGTGGGGTGGTACGTGAGCTCCGAAATGGACTCATTCTGTTCATAGGGTAAATTTCGGTTTCCCCATTCTGTTTCATGAAACCCTCGAGTCGTATGATGTGCATTGCATAATTGAACTGTTCATTATGAAGCATATTAAGTGTTATACGTTATGAAAGATTTTGTGAGTTGAATCAAATGTGATGGATGTGTAAATTGCTTGAATATAGTGTGAGTGCTAGAATTGCTGGATGTATATACATACATATGCTTGAAATTGTGTTGGTTACCAATGGCTATAAATATATTAGCCACTGAGCTTTGTAGCTCAACCCATTATTTTTTCCCTCCTCAGGTACGACTCAAGACAACAGTTGACCCTTGCAAGGCATCAAAAAACTCCGCAATAGTTAGAGACCTTTGCACTAAGTTAGTGACTATTTTGGATAGCTCGTTAAGCATATCAACATTGAGCATTATTATGTATTTTGTTTTAAGCTTGATATGTATTGTGTTATGTTAGCATAGTTTGTTCAATCTCCTTGAATTGTAATGACATGAAGAACTGAAGTTCCTTTTGTATATGAGTGTGTTTAACTTTTAGTTAGAATGAATGTGTATGTGTTAGAATGAATGTGCGAGTCGGGTCTCAGAACTTTGGGAGTTCGTCGCGGTGAGCCAGTCATTCGCCACGGCGCTTCCCTTGGGAGTTCGCCGTGGCGTGGATGCTGGTCTTTCACCGCGGCGTGTCCCATGAGAGCTCGCCGCGGTGAAGCCAAGATTCGGTCGCTGCGAACCCTCTCCTGCGAGGTGTCCGCCGCGACGAGCATTTTGTCGCCGCGACGAACTGGCCATTTTTCCCCCGCTGCTGATCCTTTAAATTTGAATGTTTTTGACCCTCTGCTTGCGTGATCCTTACTCGACGACCCGAGCGGTCGCCTCAGGATAGGAAACGGGACCTGGGCCCAACATTTATAGAAGAAGGTGTTACAAAATAACTTTAGTATCAGAGTTAGAAAGAACATGCAAATTTGAACTGAAATGCTGTGTTTATGGAAAAATATGAAAAAGATTTATTAGGTTACAACTTGTGATTGCAGTGGTATCATTGAGCTTTAAACTTAAGTATAAATTATACTTAAGTAAGTCTCAATGAAGGGAAGTGGATGAGTGGATAAGAGATGAGCAAGTGTCCAGGCTTTAAAGTTAAGCTTTAATAACCTTGAAAGACAAGTTGTTGTCCTTGTCTTTATCCTTCTTGAAACTTCTTTCTTTAGAGTTTTTCGTCAAATATTCACCAAAGTTAAATCTTATTTTTCTCTGTTTACCATCACTTCCACTTTGATATTTCTTTCTTCTATCCCAAGAAAAAGTGAACCTCCCTGTCAACTTTTAGGTTGATGTACGTGGGTGCATGAGGGATTAGGGTTACGTAATTTTGTAGATATTAGAGCTTCAAACAAGTAAGCTTTTTATGATTATGTATTTTTTGCATGAATGAAGCATGCATCTTTAGTTCACTGCTAAATAGTTAAGAACAGTGATATTCTTATTTTTTAGAAAATGAGTGAGGAGATTTAGTGTGTCGTACATGGTGATTTTCTTTGGATTTGATGACTGAAATGTTATGGGATAGTGTTAAACTAGTTTTTGGAGTTGAAAGATCAATAAAAATGTGTAATGATGTGAAAGAACGATTAAAGTGATAGTTAGAGGAATAAATGAAGAAAATACAAAAGTTAGAAATGCAAAAAAAATTGAAAGTGAAGAAGTGTAGAAAATGTGATGAAATGCGTGAGTGTTCTGGTTTTTAGATGATCATGAAAAATAATAGATTTTTTATTTGGTTGTGATTTAAAGAATTGATGAGTGATTAAGTTATGAAATTGGTAAAGTACCCGGGATTGTCATTGAGCATGTATTGTACATAGTCCATATAACTGTTTGTGCATAAATTAGTTTTGTAACGTGTATGAATGGTGTATTGCATAAATAAGATATGCAGGATAAATGTTCGCATTTAGGTGTATCCAGAATTGGAAGCAAATGCTATTTTGGAGCGTACTGTGACTAGATCTAGATGGTCTCATTCCACTGTTTGTTTTGTTTGACTTTTGGGTATTGATTGATTTCTGAATTATTATGTGAATGTCATTGATTGTGTTGGTTTCCGGACAGAAGGTTCAATGAATATTGTATGAAGAAAATATTGAAGTACTTATTGAATATGAATTAGGTGAACTAAGTGTATGTAATTTGATTGTTAAATGGGTTCTAAAAGTGCATTTGCACATGAATGAAAGTGTTAATTCTCAACTCTAAGGTTGAATGCTGAACTAAGGTCCGATGATATGGGAAAGTGATTGAATGAGATTATGCAAATGTGAATGATGCATTCCATTTCATGAATATATGAAATATAATGACAGTTGTGACCTAAGTAACCACCAACTAGAGCTTAAAGCTTAACTCAACGAGTGAAAATGAGCCTCGAGCTCAAAAGTGATTAAGAGCCTAAGGCTCATTATGTAAAATGAGCCTTGTATCCCCCAAGCGGATAAGGGACATTAGTAATGAGCCTGGTATCTATTGGATACTGGATAGTTTAGACACTCAGTCACAACAAAATAATAAATAGAAAGTGGGTCTCATATGTATTGCAAATACATTATATGAGTGTTTCAATTTTATTGAATGTGAAATTGTGAAATGATGTGAATTATGTGTTATATGACTGGGTGAGTCATCGATGATGGTCACTCATTGAATTCGCAAAACTCACCAAAAATTTACAATTATTTTTAGGATCAAAAATTACCCCGTTAGGTCAACAGAAGTATACCTACGGCATGCAAGTAAACTATAGAGGTTGGGATCAGTTGGCGTCTGCATTAGTATTTCTTTTATTTTGTATCAAATTAAGTCTTCTGCAATTATTGTAACTTGTGTATTCGAATATTTCTGTTTTGAAATAAATTTCTAAATCAGAAATGTTTATAGATGGTTTTTGTAATGTAACAAAAATTTGACAAGTATTTTGTATTTGATTGTATATTCTGTAACTTTTTGTATAAATTTGTATTCAGAAATAACTAAAGTATTTTGTATTTGTGAGATGGCCCAAATGGCTATTGAAAATTTTGTTCATTGTATTGTGTTGATTGAAAATGTTTATGAATGAAAGTGGGTTCAAATTGGTTATGGATTTTCGCATATTATGTTTGTGGTTTCAAATGAAAAATTTATACCAATTTTTTAATGATTGAGTGTTTTAGCACGACGCTTTCGTGGGGCGCGGACTCAAATATCACCCATAGATGTTGGGTACGTGTCTTGCGGGAGTGGGGTATTACATTTGCGGTATCAAAGCCCAGAAATACTATCTTATATGGGCATTTTGAAATATATGTTAAGTCACATGCATTTTAGTCATATCATAGTAGACAGTAGCAACTAATCCCCAGTCTGAGTTGCATTCATATGAGTCATATGCATGAGCATTCCTTAACAGTCTGAGCTGTTAGAAGCACTGAGAAAAATGATGATCTTTCATAATGTGAGAAGAAGGATATCTAGAAATGGGAAATAGTATATGGTTAGATAGAATAGATAAATATTATGCACAATTGTATTGATGGATGTATTATTAAATATGACATCAATATTACATTTTGGTGATATGTCCTTGAATGTGATATAGGTGTGAGTAGGTATATTGCTGTGGATTGATTGAGGAAAATAGGGATATAAGTAGAAATGATGAGATTAAAATGTATAAGCTAAGTTGTTATGACCTTGAAAGGTTGAACTTGGACTTAGAATAGTTGTGTAATTATCAATATAAGAGTTTATGATTCAGTATGAGAATATATCTATGGAATGGAGATTTGAGTTTCATAATGGTTATGCCCTATAATTATGAATTGATTGAGAATATACATGTGGGATATGAAATAAATGACAATTGGAAGATGAGATGATGATAGTGATATATGAAAAAGTTGTTAAGTTTAAGTTGATTTGTCATTATGAGTGCACATCTGATAATCGGATCACCATGACAGGTGAGAATATGGATCATACGTGTATTGTATGTGTGGAGATAATATAAGAAGCAATCTATGACTTATTGAATATTGGTCAGTCATAGTTCCTATCGTTCAAAGTCTAAGATGAGTTAGATTAAGACGTGAAAATGCTTATAGTAATCAATTGGGAATGAATTGAGATTATTATTGATGTTATAGATATATGATGAATTTAAGGAAAAAGAAAAAGGGCACGATCATGGCATAACCCCCCACGATTGAGGATTGGCACAAACAAGGAGAAGAGTTGTCTAGAATTAAATGGGATAAAAATATCCTTATCATAAGCTACTAATTGGTGAATTGACATAAGTACATCTCTAGATAAGATGTAATGATTTTGTGATATATGTCAAGGTATTAGAGTAAATGAAATTGTTTAATGCCTCACTGAGTCTTATTATAAGGGATGTTCTAATCATGTAAGTTATGGCATAAATTGATCTTATTGAGATATGATGAATAGTTAAAATTGGTCTTCTTGAGGTGCTAAGAATGATTCATAAGTAATCATGGAAAATAGTTGATTGATAAGAATTCCATGAGTAGTATCGAGGATGGTATCAAGAAATCTGCTTCAAAAGAAAAATTTCACTGAGATAGATTCAGCAAACCAGATGATTCAATTTAAGAGTGATCAATGAAGAAACAAATCAGAAATGAATATGCAATGAATCAAAAGTGAATATTGGATCCCTAGCGGAGACTTAGGCATAAGAGGTAGAATATGCTATTGAAAGTATAAGCATTTTTGTTTGACGTGAAGTATTCAACTATATGATTGGATTATTGACCTTAAGGATATATTATTGCTAATTGGAGTAGGATTTGAGTCCACATTATATTTTATGTAAATATGTTCGGGAGATACAAATTTGATATGATGAATGTGTTACAAACATAGGAAGTTAAGATTGCAAATAAATTGAAATGTGTGAAGAAACTAGTAATAATGAACAGATATTAGAACAAATCAATGTGGAAACAGAGGAAATAGAATGAATTGAGAAAATCATTCGAGAAGAAGAAGTCAATTGGGAGAATAAAAAATAACACGAGACAATAGTACCTCATTGAAGAATTAGATACTTAAAGAATTAAGAGAGCAAATCATGGGCACAAAGAGTTTTGGGTTATATCTGTTGGAGTTAATAATGACCCCAACAATATACGGTATTGAATATTAAAGTGTTCCAAGCAAAATCGTACCAATTAGTGACTTATGAAAGATGAATGAATTTTGGTGGATCACTTCAAAGTTATGGGATATAGCGAGACAAACTTAAGAGTTAAGTGTGTTAGCAATAAAGAGATGTGTAATACTAAGTGAGAGATGAAATATTAATATAATCTAACAAAGAGGTATTGTCAGTACTTGAAATGAAGATTTTGAGTAGCCTGAATTATATTGAAGAAATTGTTAGGATAATGTCATATTTGAAGAACTGACTAGGAAAAGGATTAATTACATTGATCGTGGTCAATTTGAAGACATTATTCAGGTGATGAAGTTATATGGAAAATGCAAAAGCATATGAGGAAATAATACCCCTACCTTATTGATCAATTAGATGAGAAATTCGGGGAAGAAATTTATTAAGGGGGAGAATTATAATATCCCGTCCCCATATTAAGAGTTAGAATTTGGATTTCAATAATGGAGAGAATAGCAATGTGAGAGTTAGAAAAATTTACATTTCATACTCAGCAAAATGTCAGCATACATGCATGTGAATTTGAATCTTTGCATAAATGAAAATAATTGTACATGCACTCATTGACATTCCAGGTATATTGAATAGTAACGGGATAGATTGAGAATTGTGGTTATAGTGAATGAGTAGAATGAAATGGAGTAGAAGCCTAGAAATAAAAATTTAAGTGTTGGATTTAGTGAAGGAAAATATGTTGGAGAAGTTTATTGAGAATATATAGTATGAAATTTTTAGATAATGAAGTAGAAAGTTATGGTCCTTATAAGGGGAGATGCTCAGGAGCATAGATGCATCGTCTATAAAGATGTATCGTCTGTAAAGACATATCGTCTGTGTTGACGTCATATCGTCTGTGAAAATATATCGTCTATAAAGATGTATCGTCTATAGAGACGTATCATTTGTGATGATGTCATATCGTCTATTATGACGTCATATCATCTTAATTTTGACTCTGCTTTGTCTTAAGAGTTGCGTCGTCTTAAATTGACTTTACTTTGTCTTAATTTGACTTTGCTTCGTTTTAAGAGTTGCATCATCTTAAGTTGACTTTATTTCTTCTTAAGTTGATTTTGTTTCGGCTGCTTTTTGCTTCGTCTACTTTTTGCTTCATCTGCTCTTTGCTTCATCTGCTCTTTGCTTCATTTGCTTTCTGTTTCGTCTATTTTTTTCAATTCATCTCACCCTTCGTCTTAGGTTGACTTTCTGCTTTGTCTTACATTGACCAGAACATCTTCTGGTCCAAATTTGACACTCTAGATGACAAAATTTATCTTTAAGGTCTTCTTAAAATTTTAGATCTCAAAGTCCTCTTTGAAACCGTCCTAATATGATCTCAATCCGACATCTCTAGAGAGAGTTATGCTAATTATAAAACAGCTTCTGTGTATTGTTCATGTACGCCCCATATTAGGGGTTAGAATATTAAGGAAATTCAGTACATTTTATGCTTTGCATATTTGAATATTTGCTTATCATGTATAAGCATTTTGGACACATACAACATGCATTCATGACATTTTTTCGAGTAAAATGGAATTATAAAATGTGAATAAATTATGGAAATTTTATTCGGAGACTATTAGTATTATTTTTTTGGAATTTTTGGTAAATTCTTTTGAAAAATATTAAAAGTTAGACCAATCCTAGTATGACATGTGGACCAATTAAAGATTGACATGTGGCATCATTCATTGTGTGACAAATAACTTGACATGTTGGTGACATATGGTAGCTTGCATGAAGGGCAAATGGCTCACATGCATAGAGCCATGTGTCAAATTGGCAGTAACCCACGTAGGCACATATTTAGGTAAGGAAATTTCTGCAGTTTCCATGTTCTTCACCGGAGTTGATCTTCATCCACCGAGAACTTCATTGTTGGAATTTAAACCGAACCAAGGTAATCGAAGTTAAGTTTCTAAGTTTTGTGGATGCTTTTGATAATGTGTTGTGTATTGGAAATAAGTACATGCATGAGTTGGATGATGTTTTAGGTGTGGAGAATGAGCACTTGCATGAGAAGTTTCAATATTATAGCTTCGGTAATGCCCAAGATGTTTTATCTAAACTTGGTGTAATTTCGAAAATATACAAATTATGTATTTGAGATTGGGGGATATGGAAATTCAATGTGATGTAGTTAAATGCACAAAATTGTGAAAAAGAATAGTGTGGCTATATGTTCTGCATTGGTTGTAATTTGAAAGTTAAGTCACAGTAGTAAGAATGGATAATACGCAATAGTGAGAGAAAGTGAATAGGTAGTGTCGGATTTCTGATGTGTTTATGGAAATTGGACTTTTAGTTTATTTGAAGTTATGGAGTTGAAATGGAAGTAGAAGAATTGATTTAAGTGTGTTATGTGTTCATTAAATAAGATGGAAGTGAGAAAATCTGGGAAAAAATGAAAGAAGTAGAATATAATTAACACAATAGAGTTACCCGCGGCTAATTTGGAGGATTTTAGTTCTGTGAAAGTTCGAATTCGCCGCGAAAAACTTTTAAAAAAATCGAAGAATTCTTCTATTTTTGGATCACCGCGGCGAAATTTCTTGACAGCTTAAATATACTTTGATATTTTAGACATAACTTTCTCTGTAATTATCTGAATGGAGTGATTTTTTATTTGGAGTAAAATAGAGGCATAAAAAATACAAATTGTCTGAAGAGATTAAATTTTAATTATGCCTCTAAGAATTTCATAATTTGATTAGAAGTTGAGATAAGAATTTTGATGCGACTCAAGAATAGCCTGAAATCTTTTGAGTATAACTTTCAGTATACTAAACCAAATTAGATGAAATTGGTATCAATGGAAACCTAAGAAAAAGAGGGACAACTTTCTAGAAGGAAGTATTACCTAATTACCTCAACTAATTGATGAGAATAATTGAGCAACGTGGACTCGAAAGTTGAGTGTAAAATAAATCTAGATTGAGAAATTTAGTATGGTTTCTCTTGATTGATAATATGAAAAGATTAAGGATAAGAAACCCGAATTTGTCATGAAGATGCATTATACATATTCAGTATGCATGAATGTGCATAATTGAATTTATAATTGTGCACAATAGTAATATGTGCTTGTATTAAATGCTATAGAGGAACACATCGAGCGATAGATTCCAGATATTGCCAGGACGTCGAGATAATAGGCAATAAAGGAGATTTTTGTAACTAATCTTAGACGGTATTTTGTGTAAGTAATTTTAGATGGTAATTTTTGTAAGTAATTTAGACGGTAACTTTTGTGAGTAACCTGAGATGGTCTCATCTTGATTTGTTTTGCTTATTACTGAATTGAATTTGATATTGATGAATGTGTATTGAATTGTGTATTGATTTCGGACATGAAGGTTCGAGGTATTAATTGATGAATGTGATATTGAAGTGCTACTTGCATGTTAATATGATTGACTTACTTTGCATGAAATGTATGAAAGGACTTTGTTTTGTTTTAAAATTGTTGAGTCATAGTTATGGGTAAATAGGCATTCTTAGAAGGGTCCACAGCTGCTCTTGTATTGATGCTTCGATGTCTCTTGTATTGACGCTTCGGTGTCTTCTGAATTGACACTTCGGTGTCTCCTGTATTGATGCTTCAGTATCTCCTGTATTAACACTTCGATGTCTCCTGTATTGATGCTTTGATGTCTCCTGTACTGACACTTCGGTGTCTCTTGTATTGACACTTCGATGTCTCCTGTACTAACACTTTGATGTCTCCTGATAATCTTAGACGATATTTTGTGTAAGTAATTTTAGATGGCAATTTTTGTAAGTAATTTAGATGGTAACTTTTTTGAGTAACCTAAGATGGTCTCACCTTGATTTGTTTTGTTTATCATTGAATTGAATTTGATATTGATGAATGTGTACTAAATTGTGTACTGATTTTGGACATGAAGGTCCGAGGTATTGATTGATGAATGTGATATTGAAGTGCTACTTGCATGTTAATATGATTGACTAATTGCTTTGCATGAAATGTCTGAAAGGATTTTGTTTTGTTTTAAAACTGTTGAGTCCTAGTTGTGGGTAAATAGGCATGCCTAGAAGGGTCTGCAGTTGCTCCTGTATTGACTCTTCGATGTCTCCTGTACTGACACTTCATTGTCTTCTGTATGGACACTTCGGTGTCTCCTGATATTGAGACATATGTCTCCCCTACTGATACCAATCGTGGTATCTCATGTTTAAGTCCCGTTATCCACTTCTGTAAATGGATTTAACAATCATATGATTTTGTATTCTGATTTCTGTTTGACTATGTTATAAACAAGAAATTTTGTTCTAATTATGAAGGGTTTATACTCTCCTATGAGCTTAATTTTGTTTTCCGTACAATCTGTTTGAGATCTAATATTATATGTTTGAATTGTTCGTTTCGATAAATTGTTATTGCATGCTTCTGATATATCATGATTGTGTATAATTAATTGTCAATTTATGCATAGATTAGTTATTACTCACTAAGCTATATGCTTAGCACGATGGATTTGACCCGTGTAGCTTCAGAGAGAAGGACTTAAGGACTGGGATGAGTCAATCGTAATGGCCAATGAAGTCTGAGTCTTGTTTTGTTAAAATTGTTTTTTTAGTTTGTTTTTGGCTTGTCTTTGATGTATACGGCTTTGGATTTATTTGAAGGTTTGTAATAACCTTAATTCAGGCTAGTTTATGAAATTATGATGAATGGTTCGTATGTTTTGGTTTTGTCTCAATTCTGTATGCATGTATGTTATGTTGTTTGCGTGACGCCTTGTATCCTCCCAGGTGGTATTAGGGCATGACATTGCATTTTCTATCGTCTGGTCCCACTTTTGACCCTATAGATGATAGAATTTGTCTTTAAAGTCTTCATGAAGGTTGTAGATCTTAAAGTCCCCTTTGTAACCATTTAAAGAACTACTTGATACGATATCTCTAGAGAGAATTATGTCAATTGTAAAACAGCTTTTGTGTACTGTTCATTTTGTATCGTCTGGTCCAAATTTGACTCTCTAGACGATAGAATTTGCTTTCAAGGTACTCATGAAAGTTATATACCTATAAATCCTCTTTCAAACCATCCAACAATGACTTGATCCGATACCTATAGCGAAAGTTATACTAGTTGCCCTAAAAGAAAAAGGTTAAGTATGATTGAGGACAGAACTTTGTTTGATTCTTTCAGCCTTAACCTTGTCATCCGACCTCCAATTTGAGTGATTCTTTGACCAATAGATTCCTAATAAATTTTTCTATCTCTCTACAAAAGAAAGGGGTAGCATTCTGAATTGAATTGAAAAAGGTTGATCAAATGAAAGTGCAGAATCTATTGGAACAGTGAAATAGGATTATCTTACTAAATATACTTCAATTTTTTATTATATCTGGATTTATAGGATTCCAAATGAGAGGATATTTGATTTTGAGTCAACTAAAGACATAGGACTACAAATCATTTGAATAAGTCAAATTGTGATTCAGTTTCTAAGATGTTCAACTTCTGGATAGAATTTGTGCATGGTATACTATTTTGGACAAGAGCAGTCTGAAAATATTTGAAATATATCTTTCAAATCATTGAACCAAATTGAATGATTTTCATGTCAATGGAGACATAAGATATAGGGGAATATGTTTCTAGAAGAAATTGTTGCAATATAAGTTCAATATCGGGGTTAGAAAGAACATGCAAATTTGACCCAAAATGCTGTGTTTATGGAAAAATATGAAAAAGATTTATTGGGTTACAACTTGTGATTCCAGTGGTATCATTAAGTTTTAAACTTTAGTATAAATTATACTTAAGTAAGTCTTAATGAAGGGAAGTAGATGAGTGGATAAGAAATGGAAAAGAGTTCAGGCTTTAAAGTTAAGCTTTAATAACCTTGAAAGACAAGCTGTTGTCTTTGTCTTTGTCCTTCTTGAAACTTTTTTCTTTAGAGTTCCTCCAACACAGAGTTTTTCATCAAATATTCACCAAAATTAGATCTTACTTTTCTCTGCTTGTCATCACTTCCACTTTGATATTTCTTTCTTCTATCCCAAGAAAAACCAAACCTCCCTGTCAACTTTTAAGTTGATGGACGTGGGTGAATGAAGGATTAAGGTTACGTAATTTTGCAGATATTGGAGCTTCAAATAAGTAAGTTTGTTATGATTATGTATTTTTTTGCATGAAATGAAGCATGCATCGTTAGTTCACTACTAAATGGTTAAGAACAGTGATATTCTTATTTTTTGGAAAATGAGTGAGGAGATTAGTATGCCATACATGGTGATTTATTTTGGATTTGAATGTTATGGGATAGTGTTAAACCAGCTTTTGGAGTTGAAAGATCAATGAAAATGTGTAATGATGTGAAAGAACGATTAAAGTGATAGTTAGATGAATAAATGAAGAAAATACAAAAGTTAGAAATGTAGAAAAAAATTGAAAGGGAAGAAGTGCAGAAAATGTGATGAAATGCGTGAGTGTTCTTGTTTTTGGATGATCATGAAAAATGATAGATTTTTATTTGGTTGTGATTTAAAGAATTGACGAGTGATTAAGTTATGAAATTGGTAAAGTATTCGGGATTGTCATTGAGCATGCATTGTACATAGTCCATATAACTGTTTGTGCATAAATGAGTTTTGTAACGTGTGTGAATGGTGTATTGCATAAATAGGATGTGCAGGATAAAAGTCCGCATTCAGGCGTATCCAGAATTGGAAACAAATGTTATTTTGGAGTGTACTGTGAGTAAACCTAGATGGTATCATTCCACTGTTTGTTTGTTTGACTTTTTGGTATTGATTGATTTTTGAATGATTATGTGAATGTCATTCACTGTGTTGGTTTCCGGATAGAAGATCTGATGAATGTGTTGTATGAATGAAATATTGAAGTGCTCATTGAATGTGAATTGGATGAACTAAGTGCATGTAATTTGATTGTTAAATGGGTTCTGAAAGTGCATTTGCACGTGAATGAAAGTTCGAATTCTCAATTCTAAGGTTGAATGCCAGATTAAGGTCCAATGATATTGGAAAGTGATTGAATGAAATTATGTAAATGTGAATGATGCATTGCATTTCATGAATGCATGAAATATAATAGGAGTTGTGACTTGAGTAGTCACCGATCAGAGCTTAAATCTCAACGAGTGAAAATGAGACTCGAGCTCAAAAGTGATTAAGAGCCTAAGGCTCATTATGTAAAATGAACTCTGTATCTCCCAAACGGATAAGGGACAATTAGTAATGAGCCCGGTACCCATTGGATACGGGACAGTTTAGGCACTCAGTCATAACAAAGTAACAAATAGAAAGTGGGTCTCTTGAGCATTGCAAATACATTATATGAGTGTTTCAATTTTATTGAATGTGAAATTGTGAAATGATGTCAATTATGTATTATGTGACTGGGTGAGCCATCGATGATGGTCACTCATTGAGTTTGCAAAATTCAACCAAAATTTGCAATTATTTTTCAGGATCAGAAGAATACCTCATTAGGCCAATGGGAGTATACCTACGGCATGCAAGTAAAAGATAGAGGTCAGGATCAGTTGGCCTCTGCATTAGTATTTCTTTTATTTTGTATCAAATTAAGTCTTTTGCAATTGTTGTAACTTGTGTATTCGAATATTTTTGTTTTGAAATAAATTTCCAAATCGAAAATGTTTGAATATGATTTTTGTAATGTAATGAAATTTTGACAAGTATTTTGTATTTGATTGTATATTCCGCAACTTTTGTATACATTTGTATTCCGAAACGACTAAAGTGTTTTGTATTTGTGAGAGGGCTCAAATAGCTATTGAAAATTTTGTTAATTGTATTGTGTTGATTGAAAATGTTTATGAATAAAAATAGGCCCGAATTGGTTATGGATTTTCGCATATTATGTTTGTGGTTTCAAAAAAAAATTATGCCAATTTTTGAATGATTGAGTGTTTTAACATGTCGTTCTCTTGATGCACGGACTCAGATATCACCCATAGATATCGGATACGTGTCTTGTAAGAGTAAGGTGTTACATAATCAATGCTTTAGCTCTCGAAGTAAGGCTTTGACCTTAGTCAACATTATGAAATGAAGCATAGGATGTGTAGGTTATGCAGGCTTTGGTTGTTAGCAAGGTTGTTATGAAGTACCCTTACCCTTTTACCTTTTACTTGGTACCATTCTCCCTAGTTGATTATTACTTAAAATATGAAAGTAGAAAAAATCATCAAAACAAGGGAATAATATACATCAGCCAAACTATAACAAACAAACACTGTATCATAATCTTATAATCAATTAGTTACGAATTAATAACAATAACACAAATTAATCAAATTAATCCATAACTATTAAAATATAATGGCATTAACAACCCAAAAACATCCAAATTAATCAAATAAAACTTCTTTATATCAAATTAATTAAAAATTGCAATTAATTTATCTAAACACCTCAATTAATTCAAATAAAGCCAAATAAAATTTATAAATATTATGCAACTAAGCAATACAAAAGCCTATACAACTGTAAAACCAACAAAACATAAGGAATTACTGATTTAATTTCATAAAATTAATTAACAGCCATAAAGAATTCAAACTAACAAGAATAAATCTAAAATATCTTTAAAATCCCTAAAAAATTTGAATTCAACATGCAAAATAGGTGTTGATGGCAAACAACTTACCTAGTTTTGGCAATATAGGTGTTGATGGGTGTATAAGTGACCACAGTGACTTTTAGTAACATAGTCACCAACACTAGAGTGTTGATGGGCGTGCAACTTATTGTAACTTTTTGGAACCTTTGCTCTAGGCAAAATATGGTCGTGTTTCTAATCACCAATGAGTGTGTAGTTCAACATGGCCATCAACATGAGTGTGTTGATGGAAATATAACTCTATATAATTTTTTAACTTAGTCAAAATTTTCACCGACTTTCAACTGCAAACCAACACACAAACCCAAAGCATAAGAAGAAAATGACATCCATATAACCATAAACCAATATAAAATGTACACTGAATCACAAAGTTAACATAGACAAAAATTACAAAAATTTAAATAAAATTATCAAACTAAAACTTGGGTTGCCTCCTAAGATGCATGATACGTATAGTTTTAACTATGTTTTGATAGGATTTTTAGTATGTTTTTACGTGTTTATTAAATGATTGTCATATGTATAGACTTATAATTATGTTAATGTAAGTGTTTGTTTATATTCTAAGTGTTTGTGTGATTTAGAATATAATTTCAATCTTAATTTTCTATTTCCTGAGGTGTTTAATGTGTTTATTAGTGTTGGAAATCAGATAATTGAAAAAAAAAAGCATGATGGATGTGCATGGGGCTATATGGGTAAGGTTACAATCATGATTCCCATGTCACAATCATGACAGAGACAAAATTCCCAGAGTCACGATCCTGACTGCCATGTCAGGATAGTGATAGACACTTTCCAGGCGTGACTTTTTTGTCTATCTTAAGGTTTGGGGACATTTTTGGTAATGTTAAAATGAGAAAACCCTAGTTACATACTTAAAACCCTAAGACACTATTTAACAATGTTAAATACACTAAAAAAGGTAGCAACCAATATACCAAAGTGGATCAAACATAAGAGATCAAGAAGAACATCTAGGAATTCCAACTTTCAAAATCAAGACATAAATAGAGTTTTTTCTCCGTTTCCTTTAGTTATTTCATCAATCTTGATGCGTAATCTAAATTCCAAGATGTTTAACATATTCATGAGTTTTTAAATTTTAGATTAGGGTTTATTATGGATTTATTTTGTGACTTTGATTATTATTGATTCAATACATATTCTGGTGTATGTGATAATTGTGCATGCTTATATTTAACAACAAATCAAGAGAGTGAGTCAAAAGTAATCATATTAGAATGTGCAAAAATAATTTCCAATTTAATAAATCCCACAATTATCAAATTAATACTCATTTGAAGATAGATCTTGTGTGAGAAATTAATCATCTAATAGATAACTTTAAATCTAATTGGAAATGTTAGGGAAAGTTTTATGAATCGATAGGTTACAAATTTGAAAGTTTTGAATTCAATTAGGGTTAAGTAATTATGTATTGAGAGAAAGTAATCAGATTATTAGAAAATCTAGGATCAACACATAATTGGATCAATACTAGTTAAGGAAATGAAATAAAGGAAGAATAAGCTCTGTATTCATCCTTGATCAAATCTTAAATTTATTGGCAATATTTACTTTGATTTATTATTTGCTTCAATTTCTATTATTTACTTTTACAACAAAAATCAATTTCGTGTTACCTTAAATAAAATTAGGTTTGAAATGGTTCTCACATTATCCTTGTAAGAATGATACCTTTCGGTACTACAAAATATGATTCGTATATTTGTGGGTATTGAAAGTTTTATTATATATAAAACTTGCTTAAGAAGTTTTTGGCGTCGTTACTGGGGATTTAGATTAGGACTATTTGAATTCTTTTAATCTATAGAATTTTTCCATTCTTTTGTCCTTTCTACTTCATGAACACAAGAATTACTCAGAGTTCAAATAAGATCAAAGAAACTCTAGCTCTTGATATCACAAGATAAGAATAATAAATCCAAAGATAGAGACGCCAAGAAGAGATCAAAAGAACGATGACAGAAGAATATAATCAAGGAGATTTGATAAGTGCATGTTTGTCCTATATTTATGTTTTAATTACTCCTTTTTACTCCTCTTGTTGATTCAATTATTGGGACTTCACTTGATTTAATGTTTCCTTGTAGGAAATTATAACTTTTACATGAGGTGGGAAATTAAGAGGAGATCAGAGACTAAT
>JANTNU010000005.1:30946751-30961913 GCA_024752395.1 Erythroxylum havanense | reverse complement strand
ATAATATATTATTAACAAGTCATAATGTTAATACATGAATCACAAATATCCATTGGCCTAGGGCACACTACTAACACAATCCCTAACAACAGCGTCAAAATTCTTGATATGTGTCAAATGCACCAAAAAAAAACCTAACTCTGCACAACTAAATTTATAGTATTGTTGAGTAGGATCGTATCCACAGGAAATGTACATGTAGTTTTTGTATTGAAAGAATTGATGTTCAGGATTTTTTGTATGCAAATAAAAAAATAAAGTAAAATTGAGCTAAGGAAAGCAAATCAAATTAAAAAGCATAATAGTGAGAAAATTGATGAATGATTTTGGAATCTAGTTCTTAGTTCAATCTCAACCTACACACAAATAAACATACTTCATTGTCTTATTATTTTCACACCTCTTTTAGAAACTATTAATTGTAAATTAACAATAAGCTTTGTTAACTCCGATTTTTCCTTAAGTCATGTTTAATCAAAATAAACTCTTTAACTAAACCTAATTATCGAACAACCTAGAACAAGCTATCTAGATTTAGTAGGACAACTACATTACAAATAAGGAAAACAGATTAATCTAGGAAACAACCATATAAGCTCAAGTCGTTTAATCTATGTTACGTTATCCTTGATGATTCAACACCATTAATTGCCACAAATGAATTTAAAATACAACTATTACATATTGTATTTGAGATTCTAGCTATGAGTTTATATCAAAACAATCTAATATAAGCATTCAGATCATCCTTACACAAATATCCAAATCAACAAGTCAAGAATAATATAAACAATCCTTAGAGAGAGAAAGAGATTCAACAATACACAATGAATAGATGCTCAAATGCGATCCTTGGCTTCGATTTCACCTTCAAACTGGAAGAACAAAGATTAGCCCTCTATAGATTCCAAAGAAGTAAGGTTTCTTCCCCTTCTCGTGTTCCAAAAATGATCCATACCTTTTTTGACCACTCAAATGTCCATTTATATGAAAACTTAGGTTTATGGGAAAATGCACGGTTTGATGCACGGTCGTGCATCACCAAAACGATGCATCTTTCCAAATTGTGTACTGTCATGCATGTATGATGAATTCTTCATTTTCTTGCATTTTTCTTCAATCCATCTCCTTCTTGTCCACAAAGACAAATGAGTTTGAACATCAAGAGAATGACTAAAGGAATATGCTTTTAACTTATTTTAGCTATTATGTTTCCAACTTGTACCTAAAACCAAATGTGAACCAAAATGAGTATCTTAAGTATTTCATGATATTAATCGCTAAGTGTTAAGGAGTGAATATATAAACTATTATGCACATATCATAGTATGATACCATGTTATGAAGGAAGGTAGTTTTATATTCATACTTTATATAGATTGATAAATATTTATAATGGTTTAGGAGTAACTAATTACAGAATAATTTCGTATAATCGAACACAATATTAATCTTAACTAATATAATCATATTTGAATAGATTATTTTATTCTATCTAATTTGTGACTTTTCTACTTTCTGCTATATGTAAATTTGAATAGAGGCCTATCATAGGACTCTTGAGAACGATTCAATCTTAAGCAAGCCTTTCCTTTTTAAAAAATGCAAATAATGATTCAATCCTAAGAAGGCCTTTCTTTTTGTAAAGTAACATTCAGGGAATTTAACCAAAGGGAAATTTGTTCGGTCCTCCAAGAGCATCCTCCAAATACTGAAAGTCATTCTCCAAGTTGGAAGCTCTTTCAAAGTATGCAGATTTGCGTTCTTGAACTTAAAGAGGCAGTAGGGTTATAGGGAATAAGATAGTCAACCCTCGTTGATTAGTAATCAAGAACATCATCAGGTGATAAGGTGGGATAGAGACATAATCCATATGCAAAGCTTCAGAAGGGAAAATTTCAGGGTGGGACCAGAACAAATTCAACTACGTCTACTTGCAAAAAGTAACTTTCTCTTCATATATTGAGAGAAAACATAGATTAAGAAAGAAAAAAAGTTCCTTTAGATATTCAAAACCACAACTTTATCGTCAATTGAATTAGTGAAATCACAAATTCTTGTATATCTACGTTCAACTCTCACCTGCTAAACATGGTTTCTATTCAAATATATACACAGTAGCTACAACATTGTTTCTCTTCCCTAGCAGCATGATTTTCTTATTCTCTCATTCAGCCTTCTGCTCCATAGCCCTTTTTAAGATAGAAAATGTTGTTTCATAAATATCCTCACTTGGATTCAATGAGCGATCCTTCATTATCCTTATATACTTTTCTGCTTCATCAATTTTCCCACAAGAATATAGGCTCCTAATCAAGGACGTATAGGCCAATAATCCAGGAGCAAGTGATCGATACTCCATTTCATAGTAGAGCTTGAGAACTTCCTGCAATTGACCATGTCTCTCATAACCAGCCATGAGATATGAGTATGTGACCTCACTGGGCAAGAACCCTTTATCTAACAACCTCGTTAGTATTTCATTTGCTTGCTTCACATCCTCGATCTCTTTTAAGTTTCCTAACATCTCATTGAAAGCTGAAAGTCTAGGAATTAGTCCTCTCTCCATCATTTTCTCACAGTAACCCAAACTTTCTTGCCCTCTTCCTGCTTTAGCACAACCCTCAATAAGAAAGCTAAAAGTCTCGTCATATGGCTTCAAACCAATTTTTTCCATTTCTTGCAACAACTGATTTGCTTCTGTAATTCTTCCTCTTGCAGAATAAGTTCCAATGAATGAAGTACAAACAAATGAATTTGCATTGAATCCTCTCTTAAGCATTTCTTCATACATTTCTAGCGCCAAGTTCAAATCTCCAAGTTTGACTTCAGCGTAAACAAATAAAGAGAAACCAATGACATCTATAATCATATTCTTCTGCAACATCCTTTTCAACAAGGCCATAGCATCCTCGAGACGTCCCTCCTCCAAAATTTGGAACACCAAACCAGTATTAACAATCACTAAAGGAGAACATCTCTTGCCATTAATTCTATCTATCATGTCCACAAAAGTCTGGAGCTTCCCCTCCTTGCATAAAGCATTGGTCATACTTCTAATAGTAATCTCATTTGGCGAAACCCTTCTCTGAATCATATGCTCATAGATCTTCCAAACCAGAGCCATTTTGTGAGATTTCTGAACAACATGAATCAAAGCGTTGAAGCTGATTACACTCAAAGAGTACCCATGTTCTCCCAAGTAGCAGCAAACTTCAAAACCAACCTCAAACATTCTCAACTTAGCATATGTCTGGGCCAACAAATCAAACACAAACGGACTTGACAAAGCATCATTGTAACTATTAAGCAAGGAATCCACAATTGAAAATTTTGAGGAATCCCCTGAACTCCTTTTCAACATTGATTCAAGTAAAGCTTGAGCATCCATGATCAAGCGGGCATGAACCAATATATGAACCATAAGGCAATAGGAGCGAATGCCATGCGCAGAGTTCTTACTTTGTGCTGACCAATGAAAAAAGCCCAGAGCCCTTTTCGCATTGAAGGGTTCCTTGAATTTGAGCAGTACCTCTTCAACAAGCAAATCACTGAACTCAACAGAACTGAATTTCCTATTCAAGACATCCCAACTAACCCCTCCATGAAATGAATCACAAATGGCATCAACAATCGCTTCACCTGTAGTTTGATTACCAGTGTGGAAGAACCCAGTAACAGCAGCTAACGGAGGACCCCAACTCAGTGAATGGTCGAAGTTCTTTACTCGTATTGATAGCAAATTAAGTATGCTTTTCCGTGCCAAAGCCATGCTCTCTGGCCTTTCCTTTTGTGAACTTTTAGAAAAACTGTGATTGCGTTATTTGAGACAGTCTTAGAATTTTTCATGTGATTTCCAGGGATTTGGTTATCCTACAAGCCAAGGAAAAACTGGCAAGACAAAACTAGGAGATATAACTAATAAACCAAAAAGAAAGGCTAAAGATGTATGCATATGGAACTGTTTTCCCGAGTATTTCAAAATAGAAGAGAACCTTTAACTTTCATCTTCTTCTTTTTTTTTTCCCACAAAATGGAAAGAAAACCCTATATAAATTACATGACTAGTTGAGGGAAACAAAACTCTGATATATTCTCTAAAAGGATTGAAAGGTACCTTATAAGTGTATTTTCAAAAGTTGTGATCCTTAACTCAAAATGTTCTGCAAAGTTAGCTAACCAATCGGCAAATCGGTTGTCCTCCTTATAAATGTGTCAAGGTAGGATTACTTAATTTTAAGTAAACAACTCATTGATACCTAAGACGGGGAGATTGAGAGACATTGAGCGTGTAGATGGGGATGACAGAATATTAATCACCGCTAGCAAATCCACTTCTAATTCAATCCGGTGATAACTCAAGCTCCAAGCAAGCTTAAGCCCGAAAAAAACTCCCCAAAATTCAGAAAAGATAGAAGAATATCATCTAATATTCTGCGCAAAACCTCCAAGCCAAACGCCTACACTATCACGAAGAAGGCCACTTGCTGTGGCTGAAGAGAAAGATATTTTGCAAGCTCCATCCGTATTTAATTTTACTCAATCGGGAGGAGGTTTGCACCAGCCTATAAGCTGTTCACTCCAAAGGTGATTGCCAAGATTTGCTCTACCTTGCTAAATCGAGGCTTGATAAATCTGATGGACATACTCTAAAACATAATATGTTGGTGAAGTCGGCTAAGAAAAGTGTTCATCAAAGAGGGCCCTATTTCTCTAAGTCCATAACCATCATGTAGCACCAAAGATAATTGACCAATCCAAGCCCAGTACAAGCCAGTTTGTCTGGAGATTTCTAAGTAGCCACTCATGAGTTTTCATAGTGAAAAAGTCTGAAGAGATTGCTTGTGGAGGGAACACACTCCACAAGCTCCGGGCTTTGGTGCAGTCACGTATTACATGAAGCGAGCATTCTTCTGAACGACAATGACAGCACGTGACATCTGTAGTTAACTTTTTACGAACTCGTTATTGATTAGATAATAATTGATCGTGTGCAAGGAGCCAAAGGAATGAGCGAATTCGTTGTGGGCCCTTCCATTGCCATATTACCTTCCATAATCTATTGGACGAAACTTCATCATGATCCATTATCACAGAATATGTTGATGCAGTAGTGAAGAGGTCCGTGTTCGAAATTCCCCATATTAACTTATCAGGCCCTAAGTGCGCCTTGGGAGGAAGAATACCCATAATGGACATGCAAATTGAAGAAGGGAGAAAAGATTGGAACGCTTCCCATTTCCAATTACCTACAGTGTCAACAAAGTGTTGAATCCGAAGATCAATAGCTGATTGTAGAATAGGAGCTGTTGTATGGAAAATAAGAGGTCCCAGATCCTCGACACAAGGGTCTAGCCATAATCGAGTTCTAGAGTCATCACAGATCATCCATTTCAAACCTGAAGGACATGGTGCCAAGTAGCCTTGATACTCTTCCAGACAATTGAACTATCGGTTGCGTCAAGAGAAGTGGGAATGTTGTTGGAATCAAAATTATACTTAGAAGAGAGAACTTGCACACATAATGCATTAGGCTTAGAAACCAACGACCATCCTAGTTTAGCTAGTAAGGCATCATTGGTTTCTCGAATTTTCCTAAATCCAAGACCCCCATCTCTTTAGGTTGACAAATTTTATCCCAATTAACCAAATTTATACTCCTTTTGCCATTAGTCGAGCCCCACAAAAATTGTTGCATTAATTTCTTTAAGTCATCACAAAGATTACGAGGCAAACGGACCATCTACATTGTATAAATGGGAAGAGCCGTTGTGACTGATTGAATCGATGTGGTTCGACCTGCGAAATAAAAAAGACTGGTTGTCCATCTTGAGAGACGTTGTTGAACCTTATCAAGAATATGTTGATAGGTTCTTTTACTAACTCGCTCATGAAAAAGGGGCACTCTAAGATAGCGTCCTAAATCGTACGTCTACTTAAAGCCCAATTTACTGCTTAACAAGTGCGCCACAAAGTGATGTACATTTCTAAAATAAAAACAAAGAGATTTGTCATGACTAACGTGTTGTCCGAAGGCTTCACAAAAAGTATTCAAAGTGTCCCTAATCACGTACACCTATTCCATTGATGCTTTTGAGAAGAGGATGAGATCATCCACAAAAAACAAGTAAGAGATAGAAGGTCCTCTTCTACTTAATTTAATAGGCTTCCATCTTTCTTAAGACACTAAGGTATTAATTAAGTGACCAAGACATTCTATGCACAGAACAAAAATATAAGCCATTAGGGGGTCGCCCTGTCTAACACCTCTGGTGGGAGTAAATGTGTCATTGAGTTTGCCATTCCAATTCACTTGCATAAAAACTGAGAAAAGACACTTCATAATAAGATTTATCAAAGATTCAGGAAGTCTAACATCATGGAGTGTATCTTTGATAAAATCCCAAGAAAGCCTATCATAAGCTTTTTCAAGATCCACTTTAATAGCAATTATCCCTTTTTGTCTAGATTTTCTTTTCATAGAATAAATGACTTCTTAGTCAATAATTATATTGTTCATAATCAGGCGTCCTGAAACAAAACTACATTGAGTTGGAGCTACGAGATCTTCTAGGTAAGGTTTGAGCCTGTTGACAATAATCTTGGTAATGGTTTTGTAAATCAGTGAACATAAAGCTATTGGCTTGAATTGAGTGATCAACGTAGGTGATGGAATCTTTGGTATAAGAACCATAATAGTACGATTCAGTTCAATTTCCCAAGCTTCATGTCGAAAAATTTTCTAGATAAAGAGTGTCAGTGAAGGCCCGATGATGTTCCATTGAGATTGATAGAATAAGGCAGTAAAGCCATCAAATCCCGGTGCCTTATTAGGTGCCATATCAAAGAATGTCGCTTTGATTTCTTCAGGACTAAGTGGACTTGTCAGATCATTTATAGCCCCGTGAGAGAGTGAAGGAAAACAACCCTTGAGAGGAAGTTCCTTAGGTGTATGTATTTTGACAGTGATCATTTGAAAGAAAGTATTCAAGTGAAGAATTTACTAGGGAGACTGAGGAAAACATAAAACAAATGTTATTCCATTTGGTTTACCACTTCTGTAGGAATTTCGAGGACAAAATTTTTTAAAGAGGGGAGAATTGTTGGACCCCGAATGTCTCATAAAAGTTAGAACTATTTGAAGGAGAAAATTTTAAAAAGTTGTCATGACTAAAGAGCAAATGAATGAGAAATGTAGATATGTCCAAGTTTTGCTTTGGTGTTTCTAGTGGATAAAAGATTTTGAAGTGAGAAGAATTAAGGTGAAAGTTAGAAGTAGAATGAAAGCCAAAAATGAAGTTACATATGTGTAGTAAGTTGATTAGGAGTATGTATATATGTTTATTTTCTTTCGTTGGTATTCATGATTAGTCATGGATTATAAATTTCTTTATAGGTGATATTGATTTGAAATGAAGTTGAAAATGAGGAGTAGATGAAGTTGAAGAGGGTCATTCTAGTATGATTTGTGTTAAGGAAAGATTATGAAACAAAAAGGATGGTTGATTTGGAAAATGTTTATGGAGAATGTTTCATTATTTTAGGTACAAATTTTTTTCTAGTTATCCAAATGAGATAATTCTTAATTTGGATTAAACTAGAAACATATGGCTACATTTCTTATTAAGATATCGAATTTAAATTCTATCTTTAAGAATCTCAAAATTTGTCATGAAGTGAGAACTAAGTATAGCACATTGGTGGATGAATGTAAAATTCATCTTCAAACTTTAAGGGAAATTTGGGATTGATATAGATAGATTTTGGCAAAGTTTCCTCTTAATAATTGTATATCTTTCATTTAGCTTTCCAACGCTATATAGTATAAAATTTTTGGACTTCTAGGCCAAAAGTCATGGTCCTTACAAGGGAAGATATGCAAGAGAGGAGCAGCTTCTTCTGCCTTTTACTTCTTCTATAATGACATCATCTCCTTCTGGATTTTCTTTGTGATGACATCATCTCCTTATGTGTTTTGCTATCGTCTGTGTTTTGGCTATCATCTGTGTTTTGCTATCATCTGTGTTTCGGTTATCGTCTATGCTTTGGCTATCATCTGTATTTTTCTATCGTCTTTGGTTTGACTATCGTCTGTGTTTTGACTATCTTCTGTGTTTTGGCTATCATCTGTGTTTGGCTATCGTCTGTGTTTTGCTATCGTCCGTGTTTTGGCTATCGTATGTGTTTTGGCTATCGTCTATGTTTTTCTATCGTCTGTGCTTTGGCTATCGTCTGTGTTTTGCTATCGTCTGTATTTTGCTGACGCATCTTTTTCTATATTTTGTTAACACGTCTTTTTCTGTGTTTTACTGACGCGTCTTCTTCTACGTTTTGTTGACATGTCTTCTTCTGTATTTTGTCGACTCATTTATTCTATCTTTTGCTTCTTCTAGGTTACTGTTCATAAACTTCTTTTGGGTTATTGTTTATGACCTTCTTCTGTCTTTTGCTATCTTTTGTGTTTTGTTTCTTCTGTTTTCCGCATGGCCTATCTTTTGTTCCATTTTCGATCCTTCAAACGATAGAATCTGTCTTCAAGGTCTTTTCAAAGTTATAGATCTCAAATTTCTCTTTGAAATTGTCCTAATATGATCCTAATCCAACATCTCTAGTGAAAATTTTATGCTTGTCCCGAGACAAGTTCAATATGATTAAGGGCCAAATTTTGATTGATTCTCCGACATCCAACCTCCAAATGAAATGATTATTGAACCTTTATATTCCTAACACTTTTCTTTTTGCGTCTCCATTGAAGGTCATAGCTTTTAATGTTGATTTGAAAGGGATGGATTGAACCAAAGTAAGGATATCAATTGGAAGAGAAGGAATTAGATATTTTACTGAACATGTTTCAGTGTTTTGATGATTTCTGGATCTATAGAGCTCCAAATGAGATTATTCTAGTTTTAAGATAAACTAGAGACATGCTGCTACAAATGATACGAAGAAGTTGAAATCTAATTCAGTTTCTAAGATATTTAAATTTTAGATAGAAGTTGTGTATAGTATACTAATTTAGACAAGAGCAGTCTAAAAATGTTTGAAGTGTATCTTTCGAACCACTAAGCCAAATTAAATGATTTTGGTGTCATTGAAAACGTAAGACAATAGAGAAGATTCTTCTAGAATAAAGTGTTATGTCAGAATATTCAAAAGTGCTTTTGGCAAGACACTTACGTGTAAAAGACATAAGGTATAAATGGTAGGGAAAAATTGGAAGAAGAAGTGTTGTCTTGCCTATAAATGGAAGAAAGCAGAAGGGAAAAAAGGAGAAAGAAAGAGAAAGAGGGATTGTCATGAAAAGAGAGAGAAATACAAAGAGAAGAATAAAATAAAAGAGAGAAGAGAAACCAAGCTAGGGTTTCAATTTCGTTAGCCTATAAGAAAAATTTTGAGGTGGTTCAAAAAGAGAAAAAGGAAGAGGAAGAGAAGAGCTTCCCTTTAAGCTAAAGATCTCTTCAATTGGTGAAGAATCAAGGGAACCAAGAGAATCCTACCCAAGAGCAAGGGGAAAGACAACCTTGACTTTGATTTTTGCAAGCGAACTAGGTGGATAATGTATTTACAGTTATTGTGTGATAGGGAAAATTCTTGCCTATGTGTGAATATGTGTTAAATTGTTTGAATTTGAATTGTTGAAAAATACATGATGATTTGATTTTGTTATACTGTGAAAGAAGCATGATATTTTGATATAATTAAATTATGGTTTGATCAATGTTATGTCTTGAAATTAGTCATGACATTTTGTATAAATAGAAAGAAAAGGTTGATAGCATAAAAATATTTTGGTAAAATGATTCTGAACATGATTATGTGCTTCTGTATGGGCGAGAGTGGAATCATTATGTTCGTCATGTGTACATTGACAAGAGCTTTCTTTCGGCTGCCCGTTTGTGGCATATGAGCTCCGAAAAGTGGACTCATTTTGTTCATGGGGTAAACTTCGGTTTTCTCATTCTATTTCATGGAACCCTCAAGCCATTTGTTGTGCAATTACATTTTAAATTTGTCAAGTATAAGGCATATTGAGTGTTATGTGGCTTGAGCTAAATTGATGAATGTTTAAATTGCTTGAATAAAGAATAAATGCTAGAATTACTAGACATATATATATATATATATATACATATGCTTGACTTTGGTCAATCGCCAATGGCTATAAATATATTAATTACTGAGCTGTGTAGCTCACCCCACGCTTCCCTCCTCATGTGCAAAAAGAGAAGAATAACGATCCTTGCAAGGCATTGGAACTCCAAGATAGTTAAAAACTTTTGTAATTAAGTTAGTTCAAGAACTTTTTATATTTTAGGATCATTTTAAGCATAAGCATTCAAATTGTATCATGTATATTTTTTTATTTTATATTTGCATTAAGGCAAAGGGATGGTTTTTGAAATGCAAAGATATTATGAAAACAAACATTGTGTTTTGTAATGGGCCCAAGTGATTATCGAAACTCTGATGTGTTCAATAATGTTTGCATCTTTGTGACAAAATTGTTTAAAATAAATCGGGTTGTTTTGATCATCGATTTTCCGCATAGGCGTTAATTGCATGTAAAAAAATTATAATGAGTTTTGATTGTCATTTGTCTCTGAATATTGGGCTCCAAAAGCGAGGTCTACCATTGTTTGAGTTTTAACCGTTATTTATCTCCGAATGCTAGGCTTCGAAAGCGGGGTCTAGCATGACTACTACAAAAATAGTACCCTTTTAAGAGTGTATGATAAAGTAATTATTAGGGGAGTGATCTTTTAGCTATTAAAAGATTTAGAGAAAATCCATCCACCAATTAAAAGGGTGATGCTAGGAAGGACAAAAAAGTCAAAGAAGAGAGATATAAATGAACTAAGTACAAGTGCAAGTAAGGTGTTGTAAAAAGGACAATTGCAAAAAAGTAGGAAATGTAGTGCAGTTGGACACAACAGTAGAATATGTAAGTGATTAATAATTTTTATCTTTTTATTTTTAATGTAAATATGAAAGTTAATATTATGTATATTATTTTTCTATGTTAAAATAAGTTCAATTGAAGGGTCTTATGTTAGAAAATTGTCATAAGTAAATGTACAATACTAACCCAATGATTCTTATATAATTACAATGCTACTCATTTCACCCAATTTATGTTTAACAAACTCATATTCAAAGTTACATGTGAACTACTGATGAATGTCTTTGTAGTCAACAAAGCATCAATGTGAGTTGTACTAATTTTAAACTCATATGCATTCATTACCAAGTTAATAAATTTTAAACTCATATACATTCATTCGCAAGTTAAACAATTTTAAACTTATATGCATTCATTATCAAGTTGATCAATTTTAACTCATGTGCATTCATTAACAAATTCATCAATTTTAAACTCATACGAGTGTTTACTAACAAGTTGGCTTAAAAGTTGCTAATTCTACAAACACTACTCAAAGAAAATATGGACATGTTGATCCAAGATCTTTTAAATTGTCACTTGAACCAAAAGCTGTTAGATTTAAGGGTAAGATTAGTATAACTACAAGAGAATTACAAGCTGCTATAAGTAAAAGGAGAGTACCAATTGGGACTAGCAATCAACAAGTTGATAAACTAGAGACTTGATTTAATGTATCAATATATTTCAATCTATAACAATTGATTTGGTATACTTATAACTAAATTGTTAATTTGCTTAGAGTATGATTGTATATATGATAAATACATGCTAAATATTTACATATGATAGATATTCTATGCAATGAGATTTGATATTATTTAGATCAAGTAGGTTGTATTATATGGTTTATGGTTGTATATATGTTTTCATTAAGTTCATCTTTTGCTCCACTTTTTACAAGTTTGATTCAGAAAATTGTAGGTCGAAACATAACTTTTCTCATCAGTGATTAGATGGTAATCTAGTAATCGAGTAATGAAAAATCTAGTATATACTGGAAGTAGATAGTAACCATAGCTAATAATGGAAGTTGGTGTATTTAGTGGCTCATAAAGTAATCCTTACATGGTAAGTATTTATATGCGATATTCAACTGTACTTTAATACCATTTAGCATATAATTTTATATCTCCGTACTAAACTTGAATACCATCTAGCACATAATTTTATTTTTCTATTTAATAATAAAAATCATAAGTCCATTCATACTAGTCATACTAAAATTTTAATTTTACAACCATATAGAAGATGAATAATTAAAAAACTAAAATGCACCTACAATTATATAGAATAATATCAACTTTAACTCTGTTTTCTCCCTAGTTAACATTTCAATATCTTGCGGCTTAATTTTCAATTGCACATCATCTTCCTTTGGTCTATATATACTTCTTTCAACCTCCTTCTTTAATACAAATATTTCATTTTTAACTTTTTTTTAACTACATAAATAGCTCTTTTAGGATTGCTTATTGTACCATTGAAAATTTTCACAATTACTAACGAGATAATTGGGACATCCTAAAAATATTCTACCTAGATTACTATCGCTCCATAATGTCCTCAAATAGGCATTAATCTATAAAAGTAAAACAATTTGTTAACATTATTATAATTAAAGATTCAAGATGATGAGAATCCCATCTATAAAATTATAACAAGAGTTTCATAGTCATTAATCAATAACATGATTATTTCAAATATAACAAAGAAAATCATGCTTTCAGGAACATTCAAAAATGCCCATCATTTAGTTAAATATAGGAACATGCACAATGGTAAATCATTTTGTTTAACATATGACAACTTAAATGATAATAGACTATGATAACCTAGTTTTGATAACCCATTATGAAGTTGATTATAGGATTGAAAGGTGGGATACTCCCAAATTAGACCAAACTTCCACAATGAAATTGCTCCTTATGCAGGTGAAAAGTAAGTAGAAAAATTAAAACCAAACCAAACTCCTATAAAAATCTATTGGCTTGCTTAACTTGTAAAAATTTGCAAGATTTTGTCATCATAAATTGGCAGGTTATTGACAAATCGAGCTCACATTTTAGAAGTTAGTACTATGTGCAAGTTATGGTTTCTTTGACAATGTTGGATCCATCAACATCTTTACCGATTTAGTGAATAAGAACTTCATCCCCATGATAATTTTGATTTTGAATTCACTACAAATTTTCTGCATGTTTTCATAATCTACTATCATCTTAAATATAGATAGTCCATTACATCAAAATTTTGATAAATTCCAATGCAGAAAGACAACCTAAATTTGATAAATTCCATAAGTAGCTCTATGTCAAATACGATTAAACCCCACACACAAGACCAATAAGCTGAATCATTCCTAAATCACCCCTTTAAACCAAGAAGAAGGAAACATATGAACAAACCAAATTAAATAGCTCAATGGTGAAATAAAGAAAAGAATTGCCTGAGTGGTAAACTAACAGGGTAAGTTGGAAGAGGATCTTAGGTTCGACTCTCAGAAATGGGAGAAAAAGGACCGCTCTGTTAGGGTGCTGCTCAGGATTAGACCGTGATTCAATCCTCCAGTGGTGGTCGGGCCTGCGACTGGGGGCCCTTGGGATTGGAGATTCAACCTTTTTTAGAAGAAGAAAAGAAGATATCTTCGTTAGATAAGAGATGATGGTGAAACAGAGAAGGGACAACAAACCTAGATGAAGTGAATGTTGGGATTACATATTACGGATTTCAACCAATTGAGAAGAAGCCAGTGCGAAATAAGGGAGGACAATGTAGATTTTTGGCTTCAACCAAATAAAGACACAAACGACAACATTTTAGGTTATCCTATGAATGAAAACATTGTCATTTTTGGCCAGCACTTTACCTCTTACGGGTTGACCCGGTACGAGCGAGGATTAGTCTGAGAATGACTGATTTAAAAACGTCTTCTCATAAGTAACTCATAGTATTTCATTATTCTATTATATTTAGACATGTTTGCATTCCTTAATTCATTTTTTGAGAGTTATGAAAAAAAAAAGGATAATAGGTAAGACAGATTATGAGTTATCAATTTAGTATTTTATTTTTTGGAAAAAAATTTATTTAACAAAGTTTTTTCTAAATTTTTTTTTGTAAAGTTATTAGAATAACTGCCATGAGATACAATCTGGAAGACCTAAAAGAAGGTACATTATTTAGAATAAATGCTTTGACTTTTATTAGAGAGGTTTTTATTTTTTTACTTCTAAGATAAACTTCAATTTTAAATGCACGTCTTTTAATCTTTTTCATTCAATAAATGTCTAATTTATTTAATTTTAATAACTAAAATCATAGTTTAGTTTAACATATTTTAACATATAATTTATTTAACAGTGTTATCTAAGTTCCATCTTAAATACTTGATCAAATAAAAATAATTACTCAACAAATTACTTTGATAAAAAAGATTTTAAAAATAAAAAATAATATATCTTTAACTTTGATCAAATATGTAAATTTACCTTTAAAAAATTGTCAATAAATTTATAATTTATTTAATAATATCATTTTATCACATTTTTAATATATTATAGAGTGTGATTTATAGAGTGTGATTTAGATACTATAAATTAATAAAAAATTAAATATAAATAGTCCATACTTGATTTAATTACTTTTAAACATATATGATTGATGTCATGATATTTGTTATTCGTGGCGCTGTAAGGAGTATACAGATTTCACACATTAGAATTGCAGATGGAGTACTCTTTATATCTGGAATTGTTTAAACATGTTATTGATCAGTAAAATTTAATATGTATATCAACCATGTTATTTATGTCAAGATTGAATTTTTATACATAATGATCTTATGGTTTCAGACGTTTTATATTTCTACATGTTTATTTTTACCTAGTTTTCGTATTTTGTATGGTTCAAAGTCAAGTTCTTTGTTGCTTTATTATTCTCTTATCGTCTGACTATTGGTGTTTTTTTAAAAATAAAGAGATGATTTTTTTCGTCTTATTTTTTAAAAATATTTTTTGAAAGTCAAGTTATATTTTATTTTTTTAGTTATGTATTTATTGTGATTTTATTTACATAATGATTTAGCGTGTCAGTTTTATTTATTTACTATTTAACTTGTATCACTCTTTTATTGTCACATCTGCATAGGGGTGAGCATTCGGGTAATTCGGGCCGAAATTTCACTGTTCGGCCCGGCCCGAATTACCCGAATTTTTTTCATC
>JANTNU010000005.1:30890446-30903359 GCA_024752395.1 Erythroxylum havanense | reverse complement strand
TTGTTCACTTTTTAACTAAAGCTTCTCATTCGTAATAAACTTATCAATTCATAACACATTGTTAATCATCTTAAGTACCAGGGGCATTTTTGTCATTGACACAATTTTTTCGTTCTGTCCATTACAACCAAACACATTCTGTCCAAGAGACGGATACAAGTTTTTCTATTCTGTCTACCACAACCAAACATTCTACTGTCTCCAGTTTCTATTCCGTTTTGTTCTGTTACATTCTGTCAATAGTTACTGAAGACAACAACCATATGGACAGTTAAGGAGGCTAAACAGGAAGCAAAAGCTCTTATTTGGATATATAGGTTTCATCTATGTCGATGGTCTTAAGAGTTATATAAAGAAAGTTGAGAATCAGTCTACCATTTTGGAATTAGTTTATCCCTTCTTCTGATCCCTTTCTGAAAGGCCTTAGCTTGGCTTACTACTTTGGTAGAAAGCTTTTAAGTCGTTTAAGATATATGTCCAAAATTTTCTTATTATTACCATTCTCTTAACATTGATTCTATTTCTGTACGTGTCCATAGTCATTTTGGTTATGCTTTTATATTTCCTTATACTTGTTAAATTCATTGTTATATGCAGTGAGGATTTTGTTGTTGATAGAAAATATCAATACCAAGCCAAGATATTCAAGGTGGGGATAAATTGAAAAAAATGATTAAAGCAGAGTGAAATGATGGAACTCTTGAAATTTTAATCAAAATTTTTGTGGAAGAGGTATTAGCTGGAAATCGACCAAACGGACACTTTAACAAGATTGAATGGAAAAATATAGTTTCAAAGTTTGCTCATGAAACTAAGAAGAACTATAAATACAAACAATTTAAAAATAAATGGGATGGATTAAAAAAAGATTGGCAGCTTTGGACAAATTTAGTAAGTAAGGAAACTGGACTAGGATGGAATCCTACTAATCAAACTATTGATGCAAGTGACTAATGGTGGGAAAAGAAATTGAAGGTAAGCATTTAAGTTTTAGATTTATATTATTTTAATGTTACTTGATAGTTTAATAACTTAAATGATATTATCGTAGGAAAATCCTGAGGCTGCCAAATTTTGAACTAAAGGTTTGAAACATATTGAACAACTAAATATTTTATTTAAAGATGTTGCAGCTACAAGAGAAGGAGCTTGGGCATCTTCTTCAGGTTTTGTACCAAATGATGCTTATATAGCATGTAGAGAAAGCCCAGTTGATATTGATCTTGACGATAACCTTTTTGAAGATTTTGTTGTCAATCCTGAAATTGAAAATATTAATAATGAGATTTGTTCATCAACTCCAACTCTAGAAACTTCAACAAAAGGAAAGAAAAAAAAAGAAAGAAACGTGATACTAGAATAGGGGCAATAGAAAGGTTATGTAAACATTTGGATCATTTATGTGATGTAGTAGAGAGTAGAACTTCAATGAGCTCTGGTTATAGCATTGCCGAGGCGCTGAACATCTTACGAAATATAAATGAAATAGAAAAGGGATGTGAACTGTTTATATTAGCTACAAAATTATTTTTGAAGAAGGAAAATAGAGAGATGTTTATTGAGTTTAAGGATGTTGATCTTCTAATCGAATGGTTTAAGAAAATGAAATGATTGTGATTTTTGTTAATAAACTAGACATATCTTTGGATTTTGCTACTTCTAATGTGTTATATTGGATTTTTGGGGTTAATTTTGTTGTAATGAATTAAATTGTACTTTATTATTATTGTGTTATGATTATTGATATGTTATCTTGTTATACAATAAGCCTATTATTTATCTTTTTATATATTTTGATACAGATGTTATCTATTTTGCATATGGTTCAAACTGGAATTGCAATGACCATAGACCATCATATTAAATATTATATGAGAAAATCATGTAGAACATCCCCTCACACTGGATGGATGTTTGTAATGGAGTTGCTTAATGGCCATAAAGATAGATGTCATCAACAATTTAAAGTGGAGAATGATGTTTTTATCAAATTATGTAAATTGTTGAATAAGTCATATGGATTAAAGAAAGGTACAGAAGTTACAATAGAAGAGGCAGTAGCTATGTTTTTTATCACTTTAGGTCATGGACTTTGCAATAGAATGGTTCAAGAAAGATTTCAACATTCTAGTGAAACAATTTCTAGATGGTTTGAAATAGTATTAGAGATTGTTTCACGAATGTCGATTGATTTCATCAAATCAAAAGATCCAACTTTTAGAGAAATTCCAAGCAAAATTAAAGATGATAGAAGGTATTGGCCTTATTTTAAAGACTACATTGGAGCAATTGATGGAATATATATACCAGTTGTTGTTCCAAGGTCTAATCAAATAAATTATATTGGAAGAAAAGGCATTCCTACGCAAATGTAATGGTTGTATGTGATTTTGATATGTGCTTCACTTTTACTTAGATTGGTTGGGAAGGCACAACACATGATGCTCGAATTTTTATGGAGGCTTTGCGTAACGATAGATTGCACTTTCCTCATCTACCTAGAGGTTTGTGACGGATAACTTAATACTTTTTTATTTATTATTAATAATTCAGTGCTTCTTTATTTTTTATTTTTGAATTTGGAATGTAAGAAAATATTATTTGTTAACTGCAGGATATCCTTACATGCAAGGTTATCTAGGACCATACAAAAGTGAGAGGTATCATCTTCCTGATTTTCGACACGCTGTTCTTCAAAGAGGAAAGAAAGAAATATTCAATCATGCACATTCCTCTTTAAGATGAACAATCGAAGGAACATTTGGAACATTTGACGTTTGAAAAAATGTGAAAAATTTTACGTCAAATGCCAAGTTTTCCATTTCCAAAGCAAGTTAAAATTATAATTGCTTCAATGGCTATTCATAATTTTATAAAGTTAAACGCTCAAAAGAATGAAGAGTTTTCTTTCGATGATGAAGATAAAGAATTACTTCCTATAAATGAAGAAATCAGTGAAAATGAAGACGTTGAAGAAAATCATTTAGACGAGCCACAAAATAACGAGATGAATGATGCGATGGAACATATTGTAAATCTTCTTGTATTACGATAAAATGCATAGTTTATTATGTATTTAACTATTTACTCAGGTTGAATATTTATTTTGGGATTATAATATTATTTAATTTTTTACATGTTTTAATATTTATTTTTCATATTGATTTTATTTCCTACAAGAAAATGAGTCATCTCTTTAAATTATTTCCTACAAGATAGTTATATAAAATTTCCTACAAGATGGTTATCTAAAAAATAGGTAATTAATATATTGTACTTTACATATTGTTTAGTATATTTTAAATATTATTTAGCATAAATAATTTTATTATAAAATAAAATATAGTTAAAATTAATAAAAAATACTTTTTATTTTTATGTTACCAAACAATCTACTATATGAAGCTTTTTAAAAAAAATTATTTTTTAATTGACAATCAAACAGTCAACTGGCTTCGTAAAAAGACTTTTTTCAGAAAAGCTCTATTAAAAAAACTCTATTAACAAAAGCTCTACTAGCATAAGCTCATCCAAACATGCACTTAATATAATTTGAAATCGTAGCTAAAAGTCACCGTTCGGTGAAAAATCCTAACTATTGAAACAAGACCACTAGCATTAAATGGTTTGCGAGTTTTTTAAAACTATTAGTAATGTTTAGGACGTACTTTGTTTTATATTCGTAGCGAATAAAATTTAACAATGTTCTTAAACTCTGAACTTAGCTTTGTAGCTAAATGTTCTTAGCTAAAAAAAATCTCGTTATTTGGTGCTGTTTTACGGTTTGCTGGGAACTGGCGTAATCTTTGAGTATTTGAAGGGTGTGATGTTTCTGATCCCTAAAAAATGTAACGAGCTACCACATTTGCTGCTTTTTATCCTTTTAAGTGGTTGAATTCACCCTTGCCTCAACAAAGATCGTTGGTTAGAATTGTGACGCTTCTTTTTGTTTATCATCTAGAACTACCATGTTTGGTGGTTTGCTTAGGGATAATCTTTTTGCTCGACGATCACAAATATTGCTGGAGAGTTCTTTCCAAGTATCAAAACAACTTGAGATTTGGGTGACAAAGATCTTATAATTGAGTCAGATGTTCCTCTCATAGCTTTAAATTTAGGTTGATTACTTATTAGCTTGTGTGGCTTACTATGGACTAGGTAATGTGCTCGCCCTCAAGGGGTGTGGCTTGATGGTTGAGAGCGGGATTTGACTTTGGTTAGGTCCCAGGTTCGATTCTATGCTAGCCCCTCTTATAGGAGCCTGAGGCAGCTGGAGTTTTACCTGTAGATGGAGAACTAATTGGGCCCTCAATGATGAGGTGTGTCCGCTTGGCCTGCCTGTGGGGTGGTGCGCCAATTAGACCCTTAGAGAGATGTGCCCCCTTAGCCCGCCTACGAGGTTTCCTCGAATAAAAAAAAAAAAGATAATGTGCTCCCTCATTAAATTTTTTTTCTAGTATATTAAAAGTTAAACTAGGTGTAAATAACTAACTGGATTTTTGTCAAATGACACCGAACGTGGTGCTTATAGGTTGGCCTAAATCATATAGTATCCAGATGACCTATAACCTCTTTTTTACACCAAAAATATCCTGAAAATGCCCTAAAATTTGAACCCATAAAAAATCACGCAACTGAAACCCGACATGGAAGTCGTCGTTCTAGTATATATGTATACGAAGAATGTACATATATAAATTCTCGACAATCTCTCAAAACCCTAAATAGGCCATTTATTATGTATGGATTGTTGGTAATTCGCCATAACAAGTAACTGCAAGATCAAAGCAGCGACAAGCCACGGAGCGAATCCTTCAGAAGAAACCCTTTTCGGCATTAATGGCATTGAAGACGAGAACCCTTTCGTCATTAACGATGAAGACGATGACGACAGGCACTGCACTACGAACACTATTGTCAATGGCAATGCCGGAAGAACCCATCTCGCTATGGTGTCGATACGATGTTTTCTTTGTCTGGAAGTGGGATTCGAAGCGAGACATGGATACCGTGGAGGCGATATGAAGAGAACCATCGAAATGGCTGCAAGTAACAGCAACACTCGAAATGGACGAGGGTGTAGAAATAACATCTCGAAGGCATGCGAGAGGTGATTGCTTATTCCTTTTCTTGATGATCTTCTGTTTTGCATGGCTACACAGAAATTGAGTGGAAAATGAGAATTGTTAATTTGCAGGGACCTCTTCGACAATGTATGTATAATTAGACAAGGGAAGGTATCCGTTTTACTCTGGGGTTTGAGATTTCCTACGTATTCGGGCTTTCCTTGAATTGAAACCTACGGATATCTTAGGATGTTTTTGATGATTCAAAATATTTTATTTTTAATCTAATTATCATTGTCTTTCTTCTAACAAACGCTTTTTATTAAATTTTCTAATTGATAATTTACCAAATATTTGGCTGAGAAAATGTTCGATCTCTATTTATTTAGTAATTGTTAGTTACCTATCAAGCTTAACATCCACAAAAATAGGGGTGAGTAGTTAAATGATTGGTTGGTTTTGGAGAATTTGAACTTCTTAATTTTCAAATGTCATGAAAAATTAGATGCTACATTAATTGGATGACATTTTACATGTTATTATGCTGAATTTGGACACTGACATACGCTAATCACCAACAAGATTATCCTCACATTGCATTGATTCAAAAGGCACATGATTCTTTATTATCATTGCTGTATTTACGGGTGAGAATGAACTTGAGAGCATACAATTAATCTATTTTTACTTCCATCAAATTAAATTTTAACAGGTTTAGATAGGTTCTAAAGTTTTAATTTGCTTTATATCTGATTACCCTTAAAAAAATCTTGTTGGTGTAATAAAATTTTTGGGTTTTACATATTAAAAGTAATGAAAATTTGTATCCACCAAAACGTTTAGTTTTACAACATTTTCATCTATGATTTATCATCTAAAAAGTAAATAAAGACTAAATTTGTCACCTCCATTCTCTTTTCTTGTAGTGTCCTGTCCTCAAATAGAAAAGAGAAGAAGGGCGTTACAAGAAAAGGAAAAATGGGCGTTTGTATAGGACATAACACATGTCAACAGAAAAGCATAAGAATTATAAAGACAAAAAGGAAGGACGTGCCAAGTGATGTATCTCAGTAGAAGGAAAGTTAAAAAGGATGATAAGAGCAGGGAAAATGTCCAGATTACAGACCACATCCGTTTGCGCCATACTACAAATAAGCGTCAGTTTCCAATTAATGACTCTATGATGAATAAATAGTCGTTGTCAATTTCACCGCTAAATTGACGGAACGGGACGGACGTACTCTGTCAAGTAGGCTTCTTCATTACCAGAGTCCACGTCGACTCTTCTTGAATCTACGTGGACCACCCTCAGGGGTCTAAATTAATAAAAAAATAATCACCTAATAATTAATAATATCCTGTCATATCTCCCTTCTATTTGTAACTAACAAGGGCATCTCATCTTATTTCATCAAGGGCGGGCCGACAACAATGGGCCTCAACGTCAACGTCGAAGGTAAGCGTCTCCATCACTGGTCCCCGGTGAATTATTTTGGAAATATTGTCTAACAAATGTGGCAAAAAGTTGTTATTTCTTAATTAGAGCCACCAAATGTAGACTCTAAGAAGGAAAGTCCATCATGCATGTGAGGGTGGCCAATGTTCGTGACCATCTTCAAGGGGATATTATCCTCTGTATTCTCACTTATGTTCTAAACCTACTTTATTTTATCTCAATTATACATATATACGTAAGACTTAAATAAATATATAGTTGAGATAAAATAGAGTAGGGTTGGAACATAATAGAGAGTATCGAGGATATAAGAGGATCTTCAAGGGTATGCATATATAAGTATAACCCTCTTTAAATTTATTTTGTTTATGTTTGAAATCCTAAATGTAAATAATAAGGCCAATTAGATACGTCATTGGACGTGGTTCCCTTTTACTTCTGTAGTGTAAAACAAAATTCATAGTTGTTACAATTAGGTTCAACTTATTATGGATTAGTTGGCCTTAGAATCTTAAGAATGATTGGAATTGAAGTCCTAATTTTCCTAATTGGTTGAAGATTTAATTGCTTATGCCAATCTATGTGCATAAAAGTAGGGCTTTAGTGTATCCTAACAATTACTTACTACTCTTTGTAAAGACTTTGTTTAGTACTCCTAATTGTGATTGCATAATTGTTTTCCCAACTATACGATGCATTATCAACTTTCCCTAAGATTGTTAATGCAACATCAAGAAGTCCTCATTAAGTGTAACACATAATTATTACTTTTTGTCAATAAATGAACTTTTCGTAAGATGCTTAGTGTCTGGACATTATTAAATTCGTCAACTTTTACATAAATATTCAACAACAAAATTTTGATTAAGTAACAACATAATAAGGAATGGTTACTATCTATAGAAATTTTGCATCACAAAATTAAATGAGTAAAAATTACTATTGAAATTTACAAATAATTTATTTTTTGTCACTTTTAACACTTACTCTCTTATCCCCTTCCAATGCCACATATAGTGTATACATTTATTTTATAATCCAAGTGTACATTTTTATGCACTCTTTTATTGTCATCTCTCTTTCTTTCTTTTTTTCTTACACACACATACACATACCCACACACATTCACTTATATGTACACTCCTCTTCTAAAATGATCTTGAAAGCACTACTTTAAAATTATTTTTTCTATATAATTCTATAAAAACTAAATTTGTTGGTTTATTATCAACAACCAATCAGTTGGTTATAGTTTAGTGAAAAAATAATTTAAAGACATTCTTTGTCTTATATATATCAAAATGTATATAATAAACTCCATGAGATAAATATACATTGCAAATGAAATTGTGATGGGATTATAATTAGGAGATTCATATTATATTTATATATTTTCTCTAAAATTTTCATAGTAATTGTTTTATTAAAAATTGATGTTAATATAACTTAAAAAGATTAGCACACATTACGTTTTCCTTATGAAGGAAGTAGATGATCTCATAAACTAAAGTATGACGATACTTAAACAAACGTATGGGTGCTTGTTAGAGATTATGTTCATTGAACTAACCCCATATTAGAAATCTATTTGGAATATTTCTTGTATGTCTTTGAAAATTCTCATTGTGATTATTACATTAGTAATCTTTCAAATTGAGAATTCCAAAGTTATCTTGTATAATGATTGTTATGTTTTGATACTACTTATGACCTATTTTAATCATGGGTTGTTCAGTCGATAGTTATTAGATGTAGCATAAACTATATGACGGTAGTTGAATGATCAAGATAGAATTCATCACCCTAAAGTAATTAGAAAGAATGTTTTATTGTTTTCGATTATTATTGATTCAGAAAATCCTTAGACAAGGTGGAATGACATTTTGTAAATAGTTTACTAAATGTCATTAATTGAATCAATAACTAATAGTGAAAGACTAACATGATTGAACTCAAAATAGAGTAGACATTAATTTTATATTCTATATCTGGTCGAAACATTATACTATAAAAGGACAGAATTATACAAAAATTCATGCATAGAGAGGTTAGTCAAAACCACTTTGACATTCTTAAATATTTGGTTGGTCATGATGTATTGCTAGATATTAATCTTAATTTATTGATATAAATTGTTTAATTACATAATTAAAGATAAATTAAAGGAGTGTAATTTATCTAGTCCTAAATATGATTTAGTGTTATAATGTGTATACATTGCAAACATATTTGGGAACCTAATGGGTCACATATAAAGAATGGGTTAAAAAGAGAAAGATATTTTAATCAAGTTGGACTTGATTCTAAAGTTTGAGAAATTTTATAGTTAAATATGAAATATTTAATAAATAAGGATCAAAATGAGATAAAAAGGTCAACATTCCCAGTCCACAAGGCTCTCTCCTTTGCAGAGGCTTGGGGAGGGTCATATTGCATGCAACCTTCCCTGTGTATTTTTATAAAGAGGTTGTTTTAGTGACTTGAAACTGTGACCTTATGGTCACAACGCCCTTAATATAAAATATGGGATCTTATTTGGGCATAATTGGTATTCACTTTGAAGTATTTGCAATTCTAATTAAATTTTAATTAAGATTAGAATTTAATTTTAATTAAATTACTAAAATGTTCAGAACTTATATAAAGGTGTCAATCCCATGAGGAGGGAACTAATCTAATCATAAAATCTAAGGCCAAAACAAATAACAAAAATTTAAGATACAACTAAACTAACACAAGAATTTAATTCAATCCATCAAATTAAGAATCATATACAAAAATACTAATTATTAAGCAATTTGCAACAAACTCAAGAATCAACCAAAGGAAATTACCAATTGAAAGAAAGGATATTTTACTTATCCTTAATGTTATCCTAACTGATTATGAATTATTGGATTGTTGGTTCTAGACTATCCTAAGGTTGATTACTCTCTCTCGAGTTATAACTATTAACCCTAAATCATAAACTCTAATCAAATTATGGAGGTTTCAATATCTCAATTTACAACTTATCCAAAACCCTAATTAGTTCTAAAGTTCTCTAATAAACTATCGAAAACTTAGAGAAGATCTCCCTCTGCACAAATTATCGATATGATTTAATTCTAGTTTCTATTAAATCACCTAACTCTCATTAGTCCAATTTAATCATTTTTCATTCAATTCACACTCTCAGTTTATTATTGAATTATGCAATAGCAGAATTAAACCACAACAATATCCAATAAACACATAAAAAATTAGATTCTCATTAATTCAATAATAAAATTTTGAAGGTGATTTTAAAACATCATCGACACTCTAGATCCTATCATCAACTGTTCAATCCAATTCTATATAATAATAAAACTAAAAAACAGGAAATACAATATAATAAAATGGATGAAGGGAGGTCGCGATGTCAGGAAATCTCCTGATCTAGGAAATACTTCGAGTCAACTTCTTCTTCTCTTCTCTCTTCTCTGTTCCTTCTTCTCTTCCTCTATCTCTCGATGATCTCTTTCTAGGGTTTCTCAAGGTGGCTGATGCAAAAAAAAATTTCTCTGCCTCTTTTTGTTCTTTTTATATGAGTGTTTTGGGTAACCCTAGGTTTTTCTTGGGTCCAAAAGGTCTAAAAAATCCCTTAAAAGTTGACGTTTGTGAGTGTCTACGCGTCAACTTGACGCAGGCCATGATTATGGTTCACATTTGAGCCTTGTGTCACGATCGTGGAATGCAGGCCACGATTGTGGGCCAAATCTAGAGCTTCTATCATGATCGTGGCCTGGGTCGTTGTTTCGACCTGAATATTTCTAAAACTCCTCCGTTCTTTAATATTGACCCTGAAATACTAACAAACACATCAAGTTACCTAAAAAACATAATATTTAAGTTTAAATAATTGTACTAACCCATAAAACACTTTAAATATAAATAATTAACAAACAAACACAATTTTAACCTAAACACATACTAAATGATTGAATTAACGACTAAACATATATCAAATTATGCCTTAAAATACGATACAATTTACAATTATCATATTAATTATTAAGAAAAAATACCCAAACTTAATCACGTCATCAATAATCCATTTAATTCATCCATACCCTAGATTAGAGTTTTAGATATGCTTCATCTTTGAAATAATAACATAAATAAGAATTGCACAAATCATATAAAAAAAAGATAAGTTCTTTGATGGATTCTCAATCTTTTGATGTTCTCTGTTTCAGTAGAATGATGTTGAATCTCTTTTCTCCTTTAAGGCTACTGGAATTCTTATTCAAAAGATAAATCTTCTTCTAAATGTGATATGTAGAACTCCTTAATCTTTAGTCAAAATAACTTCCAATGTAAAATTTTTCACAAATAAATTAATAAATCAAATAAAACCAATTAGGCATGAAATCAAGTTAGTTTTTATAAAAAAAACTTAGCAAAATACTAAAAGTTTCCTTAAAAAATACATATACATGAAATTATCCCATACTTAAGCATTTACTTCTACTCAAGTTATTAACCTAAGTAAGTTTCAATTAAGGATGATCATTATTTGGTTAATTACACTATTCATCAATTATATAGATTTCTATATATTTACACTAACATACACTTTAGCCTATAAACAACTTTATAATTCTCTAATTCTAATTAAATTATGGTAAATAGTATAAATTGATAAGCAATTATCAAACTATTTTAAAACAATCTAAAATAAAAATATTTGTTTATTTATTTATTTTGCGTAGTATGAATAACATTTGTCCTATTGTTTCTACTGTAAAATTTTACCTATCATAAAATAGTTACTTGCAACTTAAGGTAAGTGCAGTTATCATTGATAAGTAATATAATAATTAATAGAGTGTTGATTTAACAAGGAAGCCAAACTATTCAGAACACTCTTTTGTAATTAGTTAATCAAAGAACTAAAATGGATTATGTAGTTGAATAATAAAAAATAAATATTAAGCAAAGATATAACCAGGAAGATAAAAATATGTACATTAGTTAAGTAAAATATTTAAATATTAATAATGCTTAGATAAGATCGCCAAATATATCTTTATCGTCATGACTTGATAAACTTGGAAATTCTTTATAGTCTGGATAAGAGGAGATTTGTAGGTTATGAAATTTCTCTGTTTCGAGTCATAACCACCTATTATTGGTAATTAATCAATATCTCTATCTAATTAAAATCCCAAGAATGCCTTAGATTCTATGAATTTTTTTGAAATGTTAACCCTAATACCAAAGGACTTATATAAATGTACCTATAAAACTCTTAATATCTAAGTTATGATTTTTTTATTTTTTATTTGGATTCGAGGAAACCCCGTAGGCGGGCCAAGCGGGCACACCTCTCTGAGGGTTCAATTGGCGCATCACCCCACAGGCGGGCCAAGTGGGCGCACCTCATCATTGAAGGCCCAACTAGTTCTCCATCTAAAGGTAAAACCCCGACTGCCGCAGGCTCTTACAAGAGGGGCTAGCATGGAATCGAACCTGGGACCTAATTAAAGTCAAGCCCCGCTCTCAACCATCAAGCCACACCCCTTGAGGGCATCTAAGTTATGATCCAATTATATTAAGATTCTCTTGAATCATTCATATGCAAATTAACATCAAATCTAATAATTAGTATAATTAAATATGTATTAAGAATATTAAAGATATTTCACAAAAATAAATCTGACTTTATAAAGAATATTGAATCATTTTGTAGTAAAGATAATTAATATTTTTCTTATCTATATATATACATAACATATTATGTTTTCACTAACAAATATAAGTGAAAAAGTAAAAGACGCCAAAGTAGAAAGAATTCTAAATTAAATATTTGTATTCCAATTAACTTTAATCCATTTGGATAATCTCCAGTCATGTTTCCTAATGAGAATAGATTTGAAAAACAAATATCTTTAGTGTTATTGCTCCTTCCATAGGATTTTTAGGTTATTTGTTGCTTGCCAAATTGCTGTTAGGCTGGTAGCTTTCCTCCTCTTTGGATAGGTTCTCCACCGCTTTTTCTACTATCACTAAAGAAAAACATTGAATGGCTTCATCCTAATGTATGGCAGTTTTACCTGTCTCCATTGCTAATTAGAGAAGCAGATAGCTTTTGACCTTAAAAGTTCAAAAAGTTGTTAATGGGAATGGTAAGGGGGTTAAGCAGGACAGGCCTTGAAGCAATTGATGACAACTCTACCCCTTAGCTAATTGAAACAACAAAGAGTAGGCAACAACCGAATGGAGAGGATATTGCAAAATAATGAGTATGTGGACCAGTTCTTTATTACGTGGGTAGTCGGAACTATACAAGTGGAATCAAGGTAGCTAAGAGCAGTATCAAACAAGTAGAAATGAAGAAAGAAAACCAGAGTAGATGGACTTAATA
>JANTNU010000005.1:30789338-30801923 GCA_024752395.1 Erythroxylum havanense | reverse complement strand
GAAATGATTATTATTTTGGATGTTAATTTACTGATTTCTGATATATTGTGATTTAAATTACTGCGATGCCATGTGGATATTAGTGAAAAATGTTCTGGTAGTGCGCCTTTATCGTGGGATACGTGTCGGGCGTTCCGATATGTGCCCTACGGTGAGAGGGCGCTACAACCCAGCAATCAAAATACGAAAAAATATAATAAATTTTTATTTCTTAATATATTTTTTTATAAATCAACCACTGAAACCTGACCCAACTCTTTTTCCCTTCTTCAACGTATCAACATAGCCTTAACATCATTTTGCACTACCACTAGCAATCAAAATATGAAAAAAAAAATTTATTTCTTAATATTTTTTATAAACTAACCACTATTAACAATAATGATAATCATTCATTTCTCTTAATCATTCATTATCATTCCTATTCAATATAAACGACACGTCCCTTTAGATTGAATTTTGGAAAGGTTTTGAGCTATTTGAAACCTATTCGAATACGAGCTCAGGTAGCATAAATTAGGTTCAATGAGACTTTGAGTTGGACTTGAGTCCTATCTTAATAGGGTATTGGTGGTCGGTCTTGATTTGACCCATTGTTATTTCTATTTGTCGACATATTGCATACTCATTTGTAGTTCGATGAATATTAATATATTTTATTAACTCAAATGTTAGATATTCTACATTTAATGCTAATTATTTGTTTACGAAATTCCAACGTCGTGTACAATATGTAACATTTACAAATAGCAGTAAATTATACTCCTTTCTATTCAAAATAAATGTCGTTTTAGAGAGATGCACACTTATTAAGAAAATTAGTGAAATGTTTGATATACTCTTATTAATTGCATGTTGAATTCTCTTGAAAATGTAATATATATAATTAGGATATAAGAGAAATTAAAGGATAATTTTAAAAATAAAATTATAAACATACATAAAAAATCGTAAACGACACTTATTTTGTATAATTAAAATCTTTAAAACACGACACTTATTTGTATAGGTCCGGATATATACATGTAAAGATTACAATGGCTCTTCGCGAAAACCTCTCCGGGCATTTTTATCTGCAGTTGACTGGGGATAATATTGTGATTTCCTACACAAAGTCACTTCTTTCGATATAGTTTAAACAGTAAAAAGCATCCACGCGGGACGACTGTCATCGTCATTATATCACCCACCTGTGAATGTAGAAAGAAATTATTACCGTTTGCGATGTGGAAGTTGTTGGAGTACCGCGTAGAAAATTGAACTTTATTTTATTAGTAAGATGTTATATTTATATTTTTCAAAAAAGAACTCTGTACTTTTTTAGATTTTATGTTTATACAATAATATTGATCATGTCCCTCCACTCCGAGCCTCGGTTCTTTTCCTTTTTAGTTTTGTTTCTTTTCTCTGCGACCAATTAATAATTAAAACCCTAATTTCTACTATTTCTCTCCCCATCTCAGCCCCTTCTCTCTCTTTCAAAGGCCACCGTTAACCCTAAAACGATTTTCTCAATGGCGGCGGCTCGAGAACATAACGACAATCCGTACGAAGACGTTGGCGGTTTCGGGAAGTTTCGAAAGAGGCCGTTTCGGAGGAGCACTCGCACCACCCCGTATGATCGACCTCAGACTGCGATTCGGAACCCTAGTGCCAACAACGCAAACAACAAGCATGGCTGGTTGTCGAAGCTTGTGGATCCCACGCAGCGCTTCATTGCCTCTAGCGCTCATCGGCTCTTCGCTTCATTTTTCCGGAAAAGCCTCCCTCCGCCTCCACCTCCGCCTCCGCCTTCCCCGCCGGAGCCAGGTTCGATTCTTTTATTGTCTTTAATGATTTCTTGTTTCTTGAAGTTGCTGTTGTTAATATTTGTATGAATTGATATCTTCTCTAAAAGGTAGGGTTTTTTTTTAATTGGGCGATTTATGAAGTTTCTTTATGAAACTTGGGGTTTTAGTGAAGTTGAGAGATCAGTGAAAATTGTTGTGAAATTTAGGGTTTGTTTGATTAAGTTATTACTCAGTTTACAGTTTACTCCGTTTACACGAGATTCGGGAATTCTTTTGTTTTCGATGGATTTTTATTTAATTGAAATTACGTGTTAGGTTAACTTAAACTTTCTATCCCTTTTCTTGTTAATTTGTGTTATCCCTTTTCATATTTGGAAAATTTTCTGTTGACATTTCAAGAGACTTATTCGATATGATTCTGAGCTTTTATTTTATTTTTTGATAATAGAGCTAAACCGGGGAGCAATGGATAAGCAACACGAAGCAACTTCCACTGTAAGTTTGATAGCTTTTTAAAATCTGGTTCCTTTTCTCTGCATTTAGTTTTGTCTTTGTACTATGGTTTTAACGGAGCGGAGAACCTATTATTTTTCTTTTCTGCATGTTCTTAATCTGCACTCTTAGGATGATGACTCTGCAAAAGTTTTAGTTTTTTCAAAAGACTTTTGATACACAAACACACGTATATGAGAATTTATTTTACTCACTAAACTGCTTAGGAACTTAGCTTCTATGAATCCGACATCTCATGCTATAAATGAGGAGTATAATTTATTATTCTTTATGGATTACCTGACCTTTTCTTGACTGTTTCAACTAGTTTGTTGCTAATTATTGGTTGCATTTACCTTTGTCTGCCATTTTCTCTTCTGTTGTTAAGCTTATTATGGGATAAGTTGAATCTTGATTTGTTTGGAAGTCATGCATTAAAGTGTGGAATGATCTTTTTTGGTAAAAAGGATGTCTGTATGAATTTATCACTAATGTTTTTTATGAATTCCTGTTGAAGGGTCCTCCTGATGCAAAAAATGTATCTGCAAATGGTTGTGATACTCCGGTTAGTATTTCTGATGGAAGTGGGGTTACTGAACTGGAAGTAATACTCAAACAGAAGACTTTTACGAAGTAAGCGATGTATATTTTCGATGATTTAGTAGTTGTGGTATTTTAGAATTTTCAACTCCTGCTGTTTTTATTGATAAGATGCTATGCTTGTATGTCTACTCTATTGCATTGATGCTTTTTTGTTAAAAAGATCTAGACATGTTAATTTTGAAAATTTTCATTTATTTCAAACAAATTTTTTGGATTCATCTCATGTTAATTTTATTTGTTTGTAGTTACTTGCCACACTATAATCATTAAGATGATGCCTCTTGGTGTGTGTGACTCAATGGAGATATAGAAACATAAGAAGATTGAGTAGTGCCATAAGTGCAAACTGAAATATCATATCTTTACAAGATGGTGTCATCTCATTTCATAGGATGTCTGTTTGGCAAGTCATTTTTGTCTCTCCCTTGGTTCTGTTGTACTGTGATATCCTTTCATGTTCATTCTATTATTTAACGGCTTGGATTTGGATTTTTAAGATCAACTTGGAAATTTTGTAGTTATACAATGCAGTAGATTTATAATCTTTTCTGGTGATGTCTTACAAACCCTCTCAATTTACTCTTCAGATCTGAGATTGATCGATTGACAGCCTTACTACAATCAAGAGGTGTTCACACTGGAGAGGAGAACAAATCCGATGTTGTTACTTCTAAAGCAGATTTACATTCAAGTAAAAAGGAGAAGCTTGCAAGTGTGCCAGCCAAAGACAATTGGATTGAAAATCGCATCACTCCAGCACCTATCAGCTCAAATGTACGAATATTTTTGTAAAACTTTGTTTTGTTCGTGTAGATGCTTGTTGTTTTCCTTTTATTTTTGTGATTCACTTATTTTCTTGCGTGAGATGCATACACACTTGTTATTTTGTTGATGCTGTGTGTATACTCTAATATATATATAAGTCCCATGCTTTGGTTGTAATATTTCCTAGTGCTCAAAATGATCTTAGGCTGTCGATGAAGATGCTGCCACACCTGCAGAGATGGCAAAATCGTACATGCGTAGTAGGCTTTCAAAAGTTTCTCCACCCAATTTTGCTTTGTTTGGCCAATTAGTGCATGAAGGATCATCTTCAGTGACCAAAAAAGCATGTGCTTCAAACTCACCAGTTATGTCTATTGTGTCAAGGCCTTCAGACTGTCCTGGGTTTCCTGTGAATGGTTGTATCACACCAAGATCTCGTGGCAGATCTGCTATATATAATATGGCTCGAACGCCATACTCCAGACTTCACTCAACAACCAATGTCCAGGTTGAATTGATAGCTCTGTGTGAATATGGTGATTTTTGTGCTGTATTGAATATTGAAATATCTACATACTGATTATATATAATATATGTGCTCATATTTAGGGTGCTGGTACTGCTAGCGATGCTTCTGGTGGTCCATCATCTTCTCGTGGCGCATGGGTAACTAATAGAAACACTAGTTCTAAATTAGGGGTACAAGTGCGACAATAACAGGTTGTCCATCGGTTCAGTAGACCATTTAAGGAGCTTTCTTGTTTTTCCTTTTGCAGGCTTTAAAGCGGAGGAGTTCAGTTTTAGAAAATGATATTGGATCCATTGGTCCTATACGTAGAATTCGTCAGAAAGTTAACGTCTTGCCCACTTCGAGAGCTCTCTCTATCCGTAGAACTGGATTTGACTCTGATACTGCTCAACCTCCCATCAGTGCAGAAAAGCGGGCTTTAGGAAGTGAGACTCTAGTGGAAAATGATGATAATAGCATTCATCAATCCAGGCTTAGATCTGTGACCTCCAAATCTAGTGAGATGGCTTCAAGGATTTTGCAGCAACTGGATGCGTTGGTATCATCAAGGGAGAGGTCACCTACTAAGTTGTCTACATCCATGCTACATGGACCAGCTCTTAGAAGTTTGGATAACATAGACTCCCCCAAGTTTTTGGAGAATGCACATGATAAAAATAAGTTGGATGTTCAGCATGAGAACCCTTTATCTGATGTACGAGACATGTCACAGCAACATGAGGCTAAAGAAAATGGCCCAAGCCTAGTTGATGCTAATATCGAGGAGTCAGCTTCAGCAGTCAAAGCAGTATATGCAGCAATAAAGGTTGGTGAGGCTGCTGAGAAAGTAGCGGCATTCTCCACCATGAGGTCTGTTGTTCAACCTCCTCCCCAGAAGAAACGCTCTTTCCAGATTAGTGCCCATGAGGTATTTATGCATTAAATTTGATCAATATATAACTAAATTACATTAAGGCTGCATTTCTAGTAGTTATATTACTCTTTATCATATTTATATATTAGCCCGTGTTCATGATCTGAAGCAAAGAGCGGTTACTGGTGAGCCTTTGTGTAGATCTGAATTTGGTTTTTAACTTTTATTTTCTAATGTGGTATACTGGAAAGTTTTTTACTTATCTGCTGATGATGCTAGTATGGAAGGGGGTGCTTAGCTTTATAATTTCGTTTAGAATGTTAATGCCTATCCTGTTTGCCATTTGTGTTCTGGTGGTATGTTTGTACAGGATTGCCTGGAGCTTGATGATGATGAAGATGTAACTGCGTCTGTTACACTGACTGAGGGAGGAGAACAGCCAGTTAGCACTTTCACTGAAACTAGGAGTGGTACTTGCTCTGCTATTTCTGTAAAATCTTCAGCATCTCCTGAAACAACCCAGCGTATAAGTTCTGTAATTAACCAAAACTCTGAACCAGTCTCTGATGGGTGTATGGTTGTGGAGAATAGGAACTTGTTTACATTCCAGGCTGCAACTTCTCCCAATGTCACAGTCGAACAGGCTGCTATAAGCTGTCCATCAACTATGATATCTGCTTCACCCCAAGAATCAAATGTACCTCCTCCCATATTTAGCTTTGGAGATAAAATTGTTTCACGAAAAGAGCCAAATGGTATCTCCACTATGGTGGATTTCAATTCTAAAACTGAGGAAAAAGCTCCAATGTTGTTCACTTCAACCACCTCGTCAACAGTTAGTGGTTCTTCAGGTCCAAAGTTTGACGATTCTGCAGTTGCTGAACCAGAAAACTCAAACAGGTTGGTGTATGTGGATCTTATCTTGGTTAATAGTGATTCTCTTGGAACATGTGAAATCTGTGCTCTATAATTTTATTTGTATTGGTATGGATGCCAGTCTATCTGGATAAATGGGGAAATTACTTTTGTTCCTTAATTCTGAATTAGGATACCGAGAAGATCGTACATGCTGCTTTAGGTTGAGTCTCGATTGTTCTTTCAAAGGATTATTGACAGGTGGCATTGTTCAGCTGGTTAGAAGATCAGCGAGTTTTTGAAATTTCAAAACAGTCTCTCCTAATATTGTGCTGTGTAATGTCTGTCTGTCCATTGTTCTCGACCCAATTGTATATAGAATATCTCAGTACTTTACCATTATATAGAAGCACAGACAAAAAGATATTGGAAATCCCAGATGGAAAAAAAATCAGCTTCAAATGATCTTCGCTTCATTTGTGTGCTTCTTGGTGGGTGAATCGTAGTTTCTATTGTGTCATTTTAGATTCAGTGGGGTTCTCAAATTCAAATCCTTCTTCAAAACATCCACAAAGGAAAGTTGGTTTCCATCCATTATATATAATTGCATTAGTTTCTTAGAGAACGAGCCAATCAAACTAGAAATTTAAATTGTGCTGATGATATCATTAGGGAGTATTATGCATCTTCATGTAAATTCCCGTTTGGGAATACAAATAGCTTTCTGGAAAGGAAATTTAGATTATATGGGTTCAGGAGCCCTCAATGATGTTTTAGGCAACTATCTGAAGCATATTTGAATAACGATTGGTGGATGTCAGTTAGCGTACTAACTATCATTCATTTCTGATAGGGCTTATCATGCTCATGAATTTAAGAAGACATAAAAAAACTGATAGTTTCAAGATTCAGTGTGAGCCTCTACATTTATATGTTTTGGTGCAGTTTGCAGACTAGAGTTTATAGCTCCTTTTAGATGTGCAAAACCTGGCTAGGAACATTCCCAATAGGTAGTATATTTGCATCTCCTTTTGACAGTTCGTGATAATTTAGAATGAGTTTTTGAAAGCATTGATAACATAAACACTGAGTGTTTTACTGTTTGAATATCAAGTTTTTATTTCTTATTAGCTTTTAGCCTGGGATTGCTAAGTGGTCCCTGACAGTATCTCTTGTTTTCATGTTTGGCCATTCAAAAAGAAAGGAAATCTCATTGTTCTATGCTTTTGTACGAGGCCCAACATGTTTGATATTTTGAACCAGTTAAGGTTTCTCTTCAATGTTCCTCTGGTTCCTAGGTAAAAGATTCTTTATTTTTGCATACTAGAATGAAATAAATGGATTAGCATTGATATCAAGTTCTATGATTGTAAAAGCATGTGGAATTAGTTCAGTTTATCTTTTTCTTTATTGTAATGGTAATTGATTGAGCATTGAGCCATCAAGTCTTATCAGTGCAAAAACTTTGTGGTGTTAGTTCAGGTTGTCTTATATGATATTTCCTTATTTGCATTCTGGGCAGATTTGCAACTGAATCTGCAAAGAAAGAGGCAGAATTAGATAAAGCTGAACGCAGTAATACCTTAAAGGCTAGTTTTAATTTCAGATCATCTGAAACAGTGCCTTCATCTGTATCAAATTCATCATCAGAAGCAAACATATTCTCATTTGGCATGCCTGCCAGTGATTCAAGTCTAATAAATGGTGCTCTTGCATCTGCCCCTTTTTTATTTTCCTCTCCTGTTCCACCTCTAGGTGCCAGTGATCTAACAGTTCAAAGTTCAAGCATCCCTGTGAGTGCTAGCTCCAGGATGACCAGCAGTGACCCTGCATTCTCCAGTGCTGCTGGTATGACTGCCGGTAGTACTAGCAGCGTATCAGCATCGGCTTCATCACCAGCCTTTGCAACCACACCAGTTTTCAAATTTGGTTCAACTGTTGTTTCAGATCCAGCACCCACTGGTATTGAATCAGCTGAGTCCAAGAACAGAAGGACTAACCCTGCAGATGTAAATGGTGCTCCTTTTGTTGGATCATCATCTGCAATTACAAGCACTGGGAATGCCATTTTTGGTGGGAAATCTCCAACTGCAGGTGCAGTAAGTAGCATTTATGGTGGTACATCATCTTCTACGACTACAAACACTGGGTGCAGCAGTTTTATTGCTTCATCTTCTGCAGTTAGAAGCACTGGAAGTGGTACCTTTAGCTTCAGTGTTGGAGCCACTGGTTCAGCGCATACTAATCAATCCCAAAGAGCTAACCCTTTTAGTAATGGCAGTGCTGTTCCAGATTCTTCAACTCAGAGCATGCCTACTCTATTTGGTTTATCTGCATCATCACCTTCATTTGGATTGGCAGGGAATGCACCTTTAACATCTGGCAGTTGCCTATTTAATTCTTCTAATTCTTCAGGTAGCCTGTTCAGTTCTGGTGCTACTTTTGGGATGGCATCATCTTCTGCTTCAGGTGCCAACATGGCCAGCTCTAGTACTATGGCTGGCTCTACTGCCATTGATTCCACCTGGCAGACACGCCAGTCTCCTGTTTTTGGCTCCACTTTCAACTCTTCATCATCTTCTACTGGATTTGCCTTTGATGCTTCTGTCTCTGGCACTGGTACAACTGGCACTTCCATGATGTTCAAATCATCGACTAGTGCCCCTTCCGTTCCTGTTTTTTCTTTCAGTTCAATTGCACCTACTACTACAACACAAACTGTTTTCGGCAATTCAAACTCTGGCTTTGGCTTTGGCTTTGGCTTGTCTGCAGCCACTAATAATGATCAAATGAACATGGAGGATAGCATGGCTGAAGACACAGTTCAGGCATCAACTCCCCCTACAGGTCCAGTATTTAATCAACTAGCTTCGGCTCCATCTTCTGGGTTGATCTTTGGTGCAACCACTCCATCTGGATTAGGCCAGTTTGGTTCTCCATCACCATCAGTGGCAAACCCTTTTCAGTTTGGCGGCCAACCGAATCTAGCTGCGCCACAGAACCCATCACCCTTCCAGGCTTCTGGTAGTCTTGAGTTTAATGGAGCTGGAGCTGGAGCTGGAGCTGGAAGCTTCTCTCTGGGTGCTGGAGGTAGTGACAAGTCCGGTAGGAAAATTGTCAGGGTCAAGAAGGGACAGCGAAAGAAATGAAAGGCGTAAGTCATTGCAGAGGATAAGGGACAGTGAAAGAAATGAAAGGCATAAGTCATTGCAGAGGATAAGCTTCATGTAAGATGCCCCTATAATTACAGAGATGAAATAGCAGCAAAATTAAGCTGTTTATGATAAGTCAGCGTAGACGGTGACGACAAAGGTAAATCAGAACATTTCAGTCTCGTGAAATGTTCTCTGTTGTTTGCTCTTTTAAGATTTTATGTTCTTTAAGGGCAATCTGCCGTGCAAGGTGCATTAAGTTGGTCTCATTTTTGTACTATTAGCAGTAATATACAATTATATTCGTCTTTGTAATAGTTGGTTCATAGGATTTTCCGAGTTGAGCAAATCTGCTCATCATCATAGTTTTCTGTACCAGTCATATGTAACATGTTTAATATTCTTCTGATAACATCTCATTTTCAAATTCTTGACCTCAACTTTCCCATTGAACCGGTTCACGAGGCTAGAGATTCCAATATTTATAACATACATTTTTTGCGTCTGATAAAGGCCAAGGATGCGGATCTTTTCTTTTTACCGCCCTCTCTTACAGAAGTAGTTTTCACTTATGAATGCCCTCAAGCCAATCTTCAGTTCATTTTTTAAGTGGACAATGGATAAGTAACATTTTTTTTTAATCCCTCATCTTTTGTCATAGATGAGCCCTTCTACAATGAATCGTATTTAGGCTCTTTTAACAAATATAATTTTGATCACATGTGAGCCAACACCAACAATTAACTTCTATAACTTTTCGGTTACTTTGCTCTATCATGACGCTTTTAACGGTGTAAGCGTTTTGGTAAAATTCACTGTTACAGGAAACTAAATTTTCCTCGAGTTTATAGTGTAATTAGCCTAATGAATCCGCAGACAGTGAATGTAGAATTATTGAAACAAGCAAGGACCATGAAATAAATCATCCTAATGTTATGTTAGTTTACTATGCGGCTTCTATAGGAGAAGTTAAATTGTACTGGAGTTGCTTTTTATAACTTAGGCGAGAATGGAGAAGGTAAGAAAAACAAAGAAGCATTGAAACATAAATCATACTCCTTCCTAAGCATAGAGCATATAATTTATACAAAATTGGCGTTGACCATATGATACATCAGAACCAATTTTTTAAATAAGCATTAAGGTCAACCCCAGATGAAACAATCAATGTAGAAGAAAAAATTATACCAACTTATCATGCCAAAACAAGTTGGGTTAATTAAAACCAGTTCCACCATGGAACCAGTTGCAACAGTTCTTCCTTCAAGTTAAATGGAAAAAAAAAGTCATTTATTTGGTACATTCCTATGAATAATTGACATAACTCAGAGAATATGAAGTACAGTGGCAACCGTGTTACTTTATCTAGGTTGTCGATCAACTGCGCCGAATTTTGTCCATCTAGTATAAAGCATAAACTTTATAACAAGATAAACAAAAATGAGCACAAAATGTCACAGAGATCAATGGCAAAATTGTTGGCATTGCTAAGCTCCACAATAGGTACAAGCATTTCAGACGAACAATTCCCATACTGTCTTTATCATCGCAATACTGGTAAATATTGAATTGAGTTACAGACACATTACTGTTATTAAACAACTAGCAAAAGGATCTCAAGTGGGCTAGAACTAGATTAATTTACTAACACAGGTATGGCCTACCTGGATTTGTTCCAAGCTATGTCACTGGTAATAGCGGCCTCCAGCATTACCATAAGCATTGCCCTCCGGGTATGAAATCCTTCCCTCGGCTGCTAAGATCCTTCCACCTCCAGCAAATTGAGTTCGGCCCCTGTAGGACTCGAGCTGATTAGTGGCATAAGCCTGAGGTCCATCATCGGCAACACCCACAACTGTTGCACCACCATACCTATGAGCATCAGGCATACCGGTGGTTGAGTAGTGGCTCAATCCAGCTTGCTGGTACTGACTTAACCTGGTCTGTGATTCCTTATGTAGAAACTCTTCTCTTCTATTTCCTTGTTGAACACGAAGTGCAAACAGCTTCTCATGGTATCCTGTATTTATCTGAATTATTTTCTGAAGCAGCAAAAGAGAATTGGTTATCATATTGGACCAACAATGGCAGATCCTCTCTCCAAGTTGCATAAAGGAAAACCAATTGTATCACATCATTTAGTACACTGTAGTAAATAGTGTAATGCACCAAGACATAAGGAGAAACAATTGCATCACATCATTTAGTATGTTGATAGTTTAATGCACCAAGATTCTTTGTGGTATTGTGTTCTTCAAATACCTGGTATAACTATGTAAGAATCCTGGGTGAGCCCTTTATGCTATTTAAGCTAGTTCAAAATTCCATTTTTGCTCCAGATACTATGCCTTGATTTCAATGAGTTCGCATGATATAGCACAGCAGTAGGGAACAAAACTATAGCAGAATTTTGAAGTAGAATAGAGACAGTTTAGCAAATACTAGTCAACAACTCTATTCCCAATATTAAATGAAAAAAATAGTCAAGCATTTATAGAGAGAAGATACGCTAATAAAAATGGAAATAACTTAATAGGGAAACAAATTAATGTAGCTTAATAAGAACTAAAGAAAGAAAATAACGTAGAACAAATAGAAGAGATATCAAATTAGTAGTTAAAACTCACAAAAGTTGGGAATTTTGGGTGGCTGAAATTTTGAGTTTCAGGTTTGGAAGGTCAGTTTCAGGTCTGAATTTTAAGTAAGTTGCTGAAATTGCAGATTTGGATTGCTGGAACTTAGGCTGGAATTTGGCAGAAACTTTGGCAGGAAATTGCCAGAAATTTAGATAAGTTGTTGAAAATTTCATGGTTGGATCTGATGGAATTTTAGTGAAAGAAACAACCAAGGGTCTACAAATCACTGTTAGAAAAAAAAATCACATATTTTAGTTGAAAACTCAAAGTTTACAGAAAAAATTCAGACTAATTTTATTGAAGGGCTGAGTACACATATATAGATAAGTCCTTGGAACCTTTATTCTAGTAGTAAAGGGATTCACAACTAAGGTATCTAAAATAGAACTAAATCATACTTTAATAAGGATTCTTTATTCTTAAATAAACTTAAGTCATAAACAAACAAAGACAATATACTTAACATATTATCAATCCCTATCAAAAGTCAACGTACTCAGTGCACAAGGCTCTACGCTTTGCGGGAATTTGGGGAAGTTCATAATAAACGCAGCCTTACTTTTGTATTTTACAAAGAGACTGTTTCCGTGATTTGAACCTGTGATCTTTTGGTTACAAAGGAGTAACTTTACTAGTTGCTCCAAAGCTCAACCTTATTATTAATCCCCCTATCAAGTAAGGAAAATCTAGCAAAGTAATTTCAGCCCTTGCTATCCTTGCTATTACATCAACTCACACGCTTCATTCCACCAAGTTACCTGTTTATAAACTTTAAGCTCTTTTGCACTAGATAATTCCAAACTTGGCCCTAACAAGTGAACAAACTCCATTTGTTTGATTTATATGTATAAAAGTAAGAAAAGGAAATAAGAAACCACAGCAGTATGCATTAGTAAATGTGAAACTTGAG